>JABFAK010000264.1:0-24586 GCA_013266265.1 Fusarium sp. NRRL 66182
ATTGACATTGACATTGACATTAACATAAACATGAACATGAGCATTAATATTATCTCCACCTGTTGATACCAAAATGCTACATATCATATCGCACAATTACAACTTCTACTCATCATACTTAATCATGTCTCGTCCTGTCGCGTATCCGCAGAAACCTGCATTTATTTGTCTTTCTCATAGAATGACGTCAATTCAGCCTCCACTCCGTCTTTTTCATGCCTTGCCCCCTGTCGGGGCTTGACAGCGCACGCCCGACGCCCAACGCCCAATGCACGCTACGCTACTTGGAACTTAACGGGGGTCAAGGACCCCATCCCCCAGTCTCTGATCTCACGTCATAACTAATCAAGTACCTCTCCCGCAAAGTTTATGCGAATGAATACCTGACGCCTCGATTCGCCATGCGCAACGACCTTATCCGCTCATCGTGGAATTGAGGGGGCGATCGAACATTCTCCCGAACAATCTTTGAGGTGGGGCCGGCTTTAAACAACCCTATCCTATCAACTCTATCCCGACTATGTAACAGGCTCGTATGTGCTGCTTCTTACTCTACTATCCTAGCAATTCGAAGTTTTATCACGCGCTGTAATTAAATTGTTCAGGTTCCCCCCCCTCCCCATCCCGCAAGATTTGACATCAACGTCATCCTCTGGAAACGATGCAGTTTTAGCAGTATTATCTTGTGATGACAATATTCTGCTCTGCCCAATTTCTCGGTCAAAGGGACAAAGTCCCACAACCACTCGATGCGAAACCGAGATATGGGGGGCTATTACGGTAAGTGAGTGATGCGTGGATTTCCATGTGTTGAACTGGAATGCGGCTGTCATTTCCCACTTATCAACCGTGTGTATTTTGTTCTTGTCGTCAGAAATTATAACGATATAAGCCAGTGTCACAACAGACTCCCTCAATTTACATGCCGCCAATAAACAACTACACTGCACGATCCAACCACTCACTCATATCCTCTACTCGCTAGGCATTCGCCTACCACATGTACCTATATCACAAATCAGATCTAATCATTTATGCTTCAGACTCGGGCCATTACCGCTCACCCCCGGCTTCACAACACGGGCATGCCCTGTCGATCCCATCCATCCATCTCCAATCTTGGAATCGTCTTTACCTTCCCCTAACCCAGCGAAAATCTCGTTCCCGTCCCAGATCGACTCGTTCGAGACCTTTTGATCGACGTCAGTCTCAGCCTGGACACTACATCCAATGTTTGCGACCCCATAGCTGACCCCGACCTGAACAGACGTGAGCGGCCAAGGGAACTCCCACCCCCCCGATCAACCCAGCTGTTCGGCAAAGGTCATGTGCAATAGTATTCGTCGTCCATTCCTCACAAGAACATAGAGAGTAGCTGTATGATTGGGGCTACTTCTTCTGACATCACCCCTAGCTACAGCCACGGTTCAGGGTGCCACCCTATTCGGTCTATAACATTCTCTGTCTACGCTATAGAACATTAACCAATATTCGGTTCCGTCGGTGAAGACCCTGGACTGTCAGACTAGTCTCCATATTTGCTATGCAGGCCAGGCCGTTGTACTTTCTCTAGAAACTCACCTCCCTGCCTCAGGTCTTTGACACAGATATCACCCCCACAAAACGCTCGTAAGCTTGCATACTTGAACATCAAGCTACTAGCACGTTGAATTGACTTGCTTCTCAAAGAGCATGCCTGCGTAAAGAGGGATCGAGTGAACTTACACAGTCTGGGTAGCGATATATGTCATGGCTGCTTCATTACTAAGAGGGAAAGCTATCCATTATCCACTCCAACCCATTCTTCCCCATCCATTCATCCATCAATCATACGCCATCAATCTGCCCGTTTTCCTCCCCTCCATCCATTATATCTAGCCCTGCGCCGGTTTGTGAGTCTATCCACATACCATTATCTACCTTTATCCTAAAATAGTATGTCATGATCTAATCTTGGACAAGAAGAGGCTCTGCATTCCAGATACCCTCAGCATACTCGTCGATGCAGCGGTCGCTACTGAAGAAGCCCATGCGGGCAACAGAGGTGATTGTCTTCTTGATCCACTCTTCCTGGTTCTGGTACGCTTCATCCACCAGCTTGTGAGTCTCATTGTAGCTGTGGAAATCATCCGACACCAAGTAATAGTCGCCGTGGTCACGGACAGCTGCAACCAAAGCACTGAAGTCGTGGACTGAGCCGAAAGTGCCCTTCTCGATCTCGGCAAAGACCTTTTGTAGGTCAGTGTCAATTTCGTGTGAGCCGTACTGGTGATTGTGTCGGAGGTCCTCAACATCCTCGGCGAGGTTGCCGAACAAGAAGATATTGTTCTCGCCAATCTCACGCGTGATTTCAATCTAGATTTGTGTAAGCAGAGCAGTTTAAAGACAGCACCATGTGCTACTTACGTTGGCACCATCGCAAGTACCAATGATGAGACCGCCGTTCAGCACAAACTTCATGTTGCTGGTGCCAGATGCCCTAGTGCACATGTCAGCTCTCTGTTCTTCAATAACATATATGATAACTTACTCGGTCCCAGCGGTAGAAATATGCTCGCTCAGATCCGACGCAGGTGTGATGATCTCGGCCTTGCTGACGTTGTAGTCGGGCAAGAAGATAACCTTGAGGAGGTCTCCAATGTCCTCATCATTGTTCACCACAGAGCCGACGGCGTTAACCAGATGAATAATCTGCTTCGCCATCCAATAGCCTGGTGCAGCCTTGCCCCCGAAAATGGAGACGCGAGGAACCACCTTCTTGCGTTCCTCGGGAGACAAAGACTTGAGGTGAAGGTATCGGTGAATAACACCAAAGATGTTGAGTTGCTGGCGCTTATACTCGTGGATTCTCTTGACTTGGACGTCGAACAAGGCCGCAGGGTTCACAGTAACGCCCACGGACGACTTTATGAGCTTAGCAAGTCGAACTTTGTTGGCATACTTGATCTCAGACCACTCCTTGCGGAATTCCTTGTCCTCCGCATACTTTTCGAGCTGGTTGAGTGTAGTGAGATCCTTGAGGAAACCGTGACCTCCAATCTTGGAGGCAATGAGCTCTGAGAGACGAGGGTTGGCCTGGTGGAGCCAGCGGCGAGGAGTGATACCGTTGGTCACGTTGGTAAACTTGTCAGGGCCGTAGATCTCAACAAAGTCCTTGAAAATTGTAGTCTTGATGAGATCCGAGTGCAACTCGGCCACACCGTTGACCTTGTGCGATCCAACAATCGCCAGGTACGCCATGCGCACCATCTTTGGCTGCGACTCCTCAATGATGGATACTCTTCCCAAGATATCTCGGTCATTGGGGAAAGCCTTCTCGACCTTCTGAAGGAAGTACAGGTTAATGTCGTAGATAATCTGCAAGTGCCTGGGCAGAAGGTGCTGAATCAGACCGACAGGCCACTTCTCCAGTGCCTCGGGCAGGACAGTATGGTTAGTGTAGCCGAACTAGATAGCTGTTAGACGATGGAAAATGGAGCACCTTGGTGGAGAAGACTCACAGTGTTCACGACGATCTCCCACGCCAAGTCCCATTCAAGGTGCTCAATATCAACGAGAATGCGCTGCAGCTCGACAATGGCCAATGTAGGGTGTGTATCGTTGAGCTGAATGGCTATCTGCTCAGGGAACTCCTTCCAAGGGCGGTTGGACTTCTTGAAGCGGCGAACAATGTCGTACAGAGAGGCAGCAACCCAGAAGTATTGCTGCTTCAAGCGAAGCTCCTTTCCACGTTCCAGGTTATCATTGGGGTACAGGACGGCGCTGATGGTCTCGGCACGCTGCTGATCCGCAACCGAGCTTTCGTAGTCACCATTGTTGAACTTCTGGAAATCAAATTCCCCACCAGAGGCCTTGCTGGACCAGAGTCTAAGATTGTTGGTGGTGGGTGTGTCGTAGCCAGGAATAGGGACGTCGTAGGCAACGGCTTGAACGATCTCGCCGCCCTCCCAGATGGCAGTTTGCTTTCCGTTGCTATCGGTGGTCTTCTTGACATGACCGAAGAATTGAATCTTTGAATCTATTCAGCAAAGTCCGTTTCGTCTTCAATAGGGGTACCTTTCAACTTACATCAACAGTCACATCGTGACGAGGAAACTCCCATGGGTTAAAGTCAAGCCAGTAATCAGGCACCTCAACTTGATATCCGTCTACGATTTCTTGCTTGAAAATGCCATATCGATATCGAAGACCGTAACCCCAGGCAGGGTAGTTGAGTGAAGCCAGGCTGTCAAGGAAACAGGCGGCAAGTCGACCGAGACCACCGTTACCCAGCGCGGCGTCGTTCTCTTGGGTGATGATGTCCTCGATGCGGAAGCCTAGTTCAGCAAGACCAGCTGCACGTTTATATTAGTAGGGGCAGATTCAGCTGTTGTCTAAAATTAACTCACCCTTTGCAGTGTCCTTCTGTCCGACGTTGAGCATGGCGTTGTCGAGAGCGCGGCCCATCAGGAACTCGAGACTGAAGTAGTAGACTCGCTTGGAATCGCGGTAGGTCTGACGTTGTTGAGTTCTGTTCCAGTCAAGGATCAGGCGATCACGGAATGCCAGACTGGTGGCAGAGTAGGCTGCTTGCTCATCGCAGTTGAAAACGGAGCGGGCGAGAGTGGTCTCAACATGGCGGACAACCTCTTGCTCGAAGCCGTCTTTGCCAGTAAAACCCTTCGACTGATTTCGCTTCCATGCTTCACGTTGAGGCTCGGGGATTGATGCTATTGAATGGTGTAAGCGCAGGTTCACGAGCACGTTGTCTGACGGCGTTAGGGGGAAAAGGCTGTGGTGGAAAAGGTTGGGCCAATGGGAACTGTGTAGGCAAACTGCAGAATAAATCAACCGGTAGCTAACCTTCAAAACTCTTGATCTCACTGGGACCAAAGCCAGTGGCAGTTCGGGTGTGCTTGGGGCGAGAAATGCCTGCGGGGCCAACAGCACCCTGGATATCGACGATTGGAGCCGATGTAGAGGGGCGCCTCTCACGGGTGGGCAATCTTTGCTGTTCAGACGCCATTGCTTCTATCCACGGCTCGATTTGTTAGTCAAATGATCAGAGCAAGAGGAAATTGACAAAAGCTCAAAGGTTGGGGACATGTCCATGCGGCAGTTAAGTATTTAACCACTATTGATAGACCCCCTGTCCATTGAGAAAACGAGAATCAGATCAGATCACTTACATCAAGGTTTACTGATGCTACTGAACGAATACTGGATGTGTACGTCAGATAAGACGACTGGCTAACACGAGATGTGCCACAGGTTTTCAGGTGGGGGAGCGGGGTCCAAGATGCAAGGCAAGGTTATAGTGGCTCGTTGCGTGCCCTGCTTTAACGCGGAGGCTCAGAATCCCACGAGGAATAGGGATTCTGTGTATTGATGTATTGGACTCGAAAGAAAGAGCTTTCGGGTAGAGCGGCGACGAACACCACGTTGTGACTCTGTGTAAAAAGAAACGCTGTGTGAAGCGAGAATGAACTGATGGAGACGGCCGAAGCTCTTTTAGCTGATGCGGGACCTTGGGGAACAGGGAAGGGTCGGTGGAGTTGACAAACGAGATATGGGGACGGGTGAAGCGAGAGGACAAAGATGAGAGAGGTTTTGGTGTCAATTGACAAATTGATACTGTAAAGTAATGATGAAAAAGTTGAAGAGGGTGAGGAGATGAAAAAAAGAGAAGAAGAGGAGGAGGAGGGAGAGAGAAGAAGTAGGTAAGTTGGAGGAAGAGCCGAGCTCAGCTGGAGCTTACACAGACAGGTACCTAAGGTAGGTAGCCAAGAACCTTAGGTACATACGTACATGCCTACCTACCTAGTGGTGGGAGCTTCCATCCCGTCCTATCCATCCCCTCCACTCCTCCATCCCTCCACTCCTCCATCCCTCCATCATGACAACCTCCTCCCCACGACAACAAGCAGTTGCTTTAATTACCTAGATAGCGTGCCTTGTAGTTGCATAATACACTAGGTTATGTATGTTGGGTCGCATCTGTCTCTTCTCCTCTGGTTGCCCGCCAATATCATTCTCGTGTTTGCTCTGCCGCGACGACCAAGCAGCATACCATCACCAACTGGAGGCATGGTTCCCCTCCCCCGCGGCAACCGTTCTGTAACATGACGACATTGTCGAAGCACGCCTTCTTTTGGATGCATGCCATGCTTTTTCAAGCAAATATAAGTCCACCGCTATTAGCATCGCCACAAGCTTCTTTGTGTAGCCAGCATCCAACAGACGACGAGACCTTGGAAGACGTTTCTCCCCATGCAAGAGCCGCCGTTCCTGGGATCATGCCCCTCTCCTCATGCCAACAGCTCCTTTTATTTGCGAATCCAGACCGTATCTTGAACCCCATAATCAAAGCAACTTACGCACTTACTTACAACATGCACGTACGCACGAGCGAGGGGAAGCTTGAAGCTCGCCTTAGCGCCGACTTCTTAAACAAGTGCGGGGCCGCAACGCCCGGCGTTTTACCTCGCGTGAAATCGAGACCACTGCGGCTTATAACCCCAGGCGACACAAAAGCGTCTACGAGACGAACTCGCGGCCCTGCTAACGTATTGACATGTCTCTCTAGGAGGAAACGGTCCCCCCGACAAGTCTGATGCGTTCCTGTATGTTCCTGCAGAGCAATAGATGCCTCAACGTTTGAGATCGGCTACCCACTACCTATGAATTACCCGAGGTTGGCTGAGCTCTTGGAACCTGAGGCAAGTCATATCAAGATCTCTTTGAGAACAAATGCACAAGCCCCCTTACATCAAGGTACAACTTGACTATGAAAACCAAACCAGGCGTACCGACCGTCCCCTCGCGTAACACCGAGATGAATACTGTCAAAGACGTTTCTATGGCCTGACGAGCTTTATGCCACAAGTTGCAACAGGTTCTATTTAATTCATGTAAGCTGCTGCACGTGCTTGATCCCTTATGGAGCCATCTATGTCGCTAATTGACCTGAGCTGCAACACCATATTGCACAGTACTCTTTGTCCGATGGTCAGTCATGATATATGTATATGATTCTTAGGCCCCTGTTCACTAGCTCGCAGATCGCCTTATGGCTTGAGGTCCAAGCTCCCAGCCACATTCACGCATTCCCCTCTGCGCCCCTCTTTGATCAACTTCAAATTGAGGTACATAGCTTCTGACTTACCCACGCATCGCCCTCTCGCAAAGCGTGTTTTTCGGATGCTATTGTTCCTGCTGAGATCAAGGCAATCGTCTTGCCCATGGAAAACGACGTAGGCAGTATTCACTTAGGTTGATATCTCATCGCCTTACCAATAAAATAAAGTCAGCTACGGAGCAAGTCACTTTTCTTCCTGGGAGAAAAAAAAAAGACATGCTGCTCATCGCTCTCCTTTATTTATACCTCATGTAAACACGCTGTCAAAATGGGAGTATACCCCAAACATCGTCAATTCGTCTCGTTCGAGCCGAGGACTACATATATACCCTGGGAAAATGAAGTAATCCATAAGCATGCCAGCCCAGATCTGCTTCCTGGACGTTCCTGTCCAGCTCCATAAACACCGCTCTCCCTGGAAACGGAAACCTTGCGCCTGCTTCTCCCCATCTCTAAAAATCGACAGAAGTCATACCTAGGAATGTGACTAGAATAATGTCCCCGCTGGTTCCACCTCCTGGGATTTCTTCCCAAACCAGGGTAACCAGAATGTCGCTTGGCAGCTTCATAACTCCCGTCCATTTCATCTTGTACAAAGCCTCGAGCCCCAATTCAACAAAACAAGCCTGAGAAACTTCGAGCACGTGAGGTCTAGTAGCCACCCAAAAGCCCAAGGAAAGCAAGGGCGAAGCCAAAATATATAAACCTCAAAATTATCCCCGGTTGAATGTCCTATTTTCGGTAAATCTTGGTCCGAGTCTGCTGAGTGACGCCACTCAAGCATTCGGGAATCGTCGTGGAGATTGGCATTATAATGGGATGCCCATTCTGAGTCGAGCAAGCAGTCGAGGAGGAGCGTTCGAGTAATAGTATAAACATCGCGTTGGGGGGGAAAGGAGGAATAAAAAAAGGGATCGTATAAAATCGAGGTCGTCCTCCGAACCGTAACCTAAACTCCAAAAATGCTCTCGACGCCAGCCCACGGTTTCGTGTCCTGACAACGTGGTTGAAAATCAAATGAGCAGTGCTTCGCTATCAAAGAATGCCCGAGTCTTTAAGCGCGTTATTCAAGATAGTCTCTTTGACTGCCGCAAAAACGAGTCGAATGTTTGACGTATCTGTTGCTTGTGTCAAGCTGACTTTTGTTAATTTCACGTAAATCCTTATGTCAGCTTGAACCGCACTTACTGAGGATACAGGTTCAGATGCGCCCGGTTAACCTGGTTGAACCGCCAAAGAAGATATTTTGCTGCTTTGTTGACGTCGTTCCCGCCGGAGTAATCTGGAAAGTAATTGCCCAGCGGAGACCTACTCAACTTCTGCTTGAAGATGTCGACCTTGTTGAGGAACAAGATGATGCTAGTTCGCATGAACCACCGTGAGTTCACCACAGAATCAAAAAGTAGCAAGCTCTCCATCATTCGGTTCTGGTTTAGCTGTTAGAAGGTACACCAACCAGCACCAATGCCCAGTCTTCAACTTACCTGGCTGCTCTCCTCGAGCAGTACTTGGTCGTATTCGCTCAATGCCACGCAGAAAATGATTGATGTTACATTTTCAAAGCAATGAATCCACTTCTTCCTCTCGCTTCGCTGGCCACCTACATCGAACATACTGTATTGATGTTAGTAAACCGCTAGTCTTGTACTGTAAAAACCTAGGAGTCTGCCTCACTGGATGCTGAGTTGGCCCATCTGGAATCTTGTCTCGTATATGCCGGTTGTCTTCGTTCGTGCTCGGAGCACGTCCATTTCGTTAGGCAGATAATCGGAGGCTACTATTCGCATCGCTTCTTGGAAGAAACTGGGAGGAGAGAGATCAGAACATAATTGCGCTGAATATCGACGGTCTTCACCTACTATTCTGCCGAATCCATGAGGTAGAATTCAGTCTGATGCTCCATGAGCAGATCCTTTGCTGGGTCATTCCACAGAGCCTGCACCGCGGTGCCTACTTTGGGGTCAATTTGCGCTTGAGGGCCGGACTCGGCTTGATACTCTAACAAGAATTCCGCATGCGCCTTGTTCTCCTCGTTCTGGGGCTCGATGTCGAATTGTTGCATGGCCATGATAACAGCCTTGGCGCACTCGACAAGGTTCTTAAAAACGGTTGGTCGGTAATTGAACAACTCATCTTCTGAATAACCCTTGAGGTGGATGATCTTCATTTGCTTGACAATTGTCGACTTGCCACTCTCTCCAGAGCCTGTGATTTACGTTAATCATCAATGATTTAACAGCGCTGCGCAAGCTGCCAAAACACCTCTTACCTAGCAACAATATCTTGCATTCCTTCCGTAATCGTTTCGAATCTTCCTCAAGAATCTTGTCGATTGCCTGACTCTTCTTCTTCTGGTCCACCTCCTCATTGCTCGAGCTCATGCATGCGCCCATTTTGACAATTCAAAAAGCGGCCTGGAATTGTCCCCGGAGAAGCGAAGTGAACGGTACGTTCAGGGCAGAGTTCAATTTGTGATATAGAGATGAATGAGCCCTTTAGAAGTGCATGACGGTCGCAATAGCTCGCAGGAAGTAAGCGGTGTCGAGTAATGTGGGGATGGGCGAAAAGCAGACAACAGCGAGGATTATCGTAACTCGAATCCGAAAGGGCCGTTTCGATACAAAGTCTCTCGATTGAGGGTGGTCGACGATCAGTTGTGGTAGAGGACTGGCACAGCAAACGGCAATCGGATACGGCAAGGCTAAATGGAGAGGTCGGGGGTATCGGATCGTGACGGGCAAGGTGCCGCGAATGGAGGACTCGAGACTATCGTAAACGGGTCGTCAAATGTGAAATGTGTCGCTGGAGGGCGGCTAGCTATGTTACAGATTGCCGAAGGACGTCAAGGAGAAGTCGGACGAGATATGTCTAAGCAACGTCGAGGCTGGAAGGGGAATGTTTGGCGGTGGGTAAGCGTAGCCAGGCAGGAGAAAGAGATGGATGGATGGATGGATGGATGGATGGACCTTGTCGCTCCAAATGGCTGGCCGTAACCAGCTGTAGTTCGGTGCTGGTGCTGGTGCTGGGGGAGCTTCGTGGAGGCAAGGCGAGCGGGCGAGACTAAGAGGTACAAAGGCACCAGGGCACCTCGACAATGACGAGACAAAAGTAGGCGGAGCGCGGCGCCAATTGGTGAGAGAACCGACAGTGGAGAAGAAGGGGGTGTGAGAGTGAGCGCGAACCAGTGAGGGAGCGAGCAAAGGAGGGAATTTGAAGGGAGGTTTAGGATCTGGGGGGTTGAACTCGATGGGCCTGGCGTCGAGCTAGTCAAGCAACTACCTAATTGAAGCGAGGGGTGCGAATCAGAGAGCGTACAGCCGGATATCGTTGGTTTACAAAGAAACCTCGACCGTTCGTGGAAGAGTCGATTTAGGTGGAGGCACGGATAGGATAACTCTGATAAAAAGGAGCTGGAAGGATTGGTTGGAGGGCTGACTGTTGACAACGATCTCGGTAACGCAAGCGGAAATAATATCAAATAGCAGAACCTTGTCCTGCCTGTGCTGTCTTGCGTCTTGCCTCGTCTTACTGGCTTACTACCACGTTTCGTCCTGGAGGTCTAGGATGGAGATAGTGACGGAAAATGACGGGTTTGGAGATGAATTACAGACTACGTAGTGCAGGTACCTGCTAACTCACGGGCAGTCGGTTTGGCGAGATACCTAGGTACCGTACCGTACCTACCTACCTCACAGGGCAGATGAGATTGGATGAACAAGGTGGGAAAGTATAAGGTTAGGTAGGTAGCACCTACCTTCCATTGGTTACCGTAGGCAGGTACCTTCACCTCACCGGCCTACGGGTCATTCAGCCGCGAGCAAAGGGGCATCTCAGCGCGCTATTCTCCGCCGAAACAAACACACATCTGACATCCATCATCTCATTTATATTTACTCCGTATGCCAATCAATCTGGAAGAAACAAACCTAGTGTTTACAGCTTCTCATTGCAGATAACGGGCATTATCTGTCCGGCAAAGATGGAGCTAAGTAGCGCCGCTTCCATTTGTCTGGGCTTCAGGACTATACATGACAGTCATGGAGTTGTCAGGCTAAAACATCACTTACTCGTCACAGAATAACTGCAATGGAACTACACTCCGATTCTGTACGGCACTGTAACTGTATCATTGACCAACAGTCTAGGCCAATGTGAACCTTGAGGCCACAAAACGTGGCTATCATCGTTGGGTCATGCAGTCGGGCTGTCATCCGTAAAGTCAAAGCCACAGTATTGAACCATCCCGCCGGGACTCTGTACTGACTCTGGCTCTGATTCGGAAACATCACGCATCGAATCTCCCACGGCTTTATAGATCGATTCAGACAGACGCATGCGTACAGTTACAAAGTATAGGTCATTCGCCAGGTGCAGCTTAAGGCCTGACTGCTCAACAAGAAACCAAGCTAGGTCTGGGTATGTACATATGTACCATACTCAGGCCTTTGACTCTTCCGGCTTCTTCTATGGAAAACTTTGCACTTAGCCTGCAATTCCGTACTGCATTCCGTCTTTGATAGACGTTGTTGTGTTGTAATCTGCTCCGGTTCAGCTTGCACTCAGCACACAACTCACTGCTTTTACTCACCACTACATTTCCCAAAACGTACAATTTCCCAGCGTTTAGCGTTCTCCAGCTTTTTTTTTTTTGCGCTTACGGGCTGTCAATCAGGCACTGATCTGCGTGCCAAAAGCCACTTCTTCTGTCGACCAATGTCTCAAACTTATCCACCGCGGCTTGGCAAAGTTGTTACGCTTATGCCCGGCCCTAGCCAACGAAATCCGCTCAAAAGAAAGCATCACGACTGCGGCCAAGACAAGGCCGAGAACCAAGGCCTTGCTGAGTGTATACAAACCAGGTACTACTTGCTGTATGCTGATACATATGCACACTACATCCTCATTGAAGTCGAAATGGGATGGCGGGTCTAGTGGAGAGTAGGCATTTAGAGGTTGTTCCGCCCGCATACAACAGCCCTCTCAGCCCCTCTGGTAGCGGCGGTTAACTTCTTCAACCGAAGCCCGTTCCCCTGTAAGCATGTATGTACATACATATGTACCTCTCCCAGGCAGCTGCATTAACTAACATAACGACTCGTTCAATCTGGGTCTCAAGGCTCGTCGCTGAGGGCGCTGCCCGTAGCGAGGTCTAATAAGGTTGGACGACTTGTCCGCATTCCTAGCAGAAACTAAAGCAGTCTGCACAACATGGATTTGAATACTGCTGCTATTTCTCGAGTACAACAGAAGACGACAGAACAAAGCGAATTGAAGGTTTATACTCCCAAATTGGCATGAAGCAACATCCGCAATCCTAGTCCAAAGACAAGGCCAGCTCAGCGAGATTCCTAGCTAGGGGTTATGTTGGGAATCCTGGAGACAAAGTGGGGTTCTCATGGCGACCACTACCCTGGTTAATTATAGATTTACCATGCTGGATTGGTTTTCACCTGCAGAAACATCCTGCCGGATCTTCAAAGTCTTCCCATCTTTCTCACCGACGCATCGGGCTCCCGTATTCGAGGCACACCAAACTTTGCCCCGAACCGTACATTGGCTTGGTAAATACTGCTGATGAAGTTTCTATGCTTCAACTTTACCATGCTTTCAGAATCGAGGGACCCAGCCTGTGAGGACGTGGAAGCAGCCCTTAATCTTGACTTGAGCATGGGCAAATAGGGCTGTCCCTGGCTTTGTCTCTCCACATCCCCTGACTTGCTCTCATGGATGGACATGGTAAATTGTCCTGCTCTATTTCGAGCCCATACCCTGTTGGCGATTGGATTATCGAGATGTCGCCGTGACTGGTTAACTTTTGCACTGTTATTTCCATCAAGTCTGAAAGTTTGCCGAGACATGTTCAGTGATTGCTGCCGCTGCATCACTACCATCCTGCTCTATAACTGAATGTGTGTATATATTTATGTTGCTTTAGCTAATCAATCAGTGCAGTGTACTTCATTGACGATGGACGTGTGGCTTCTTTGATCTCGAGCAGGAGCTATATAGAATTATTTTTCATTTTCTTTGCAGCTCATTCTCGTTTCTTCTCTTAAAATCCTATTCCGCCAAGCCCAGTCTCCTTGGACTGAATCTAACGTCCGTCATTTGTCAGATTTTGAAAATGAAGGATAGGTGCTCGCAAGCAAGAGGCATCAAGGTCCAATTAATGGATTGGATGCAAGGTATGGAGTATTTTAACACCCATTGTTGGTCGTTTATGATCTTGGCGGCTGCGTCTTAAGTTTTTGATAGCATATCACATCACCATATCATGCACGAGTTCTTGAAGGTCAAGATCAAATACGATCTTGCCAATGGGATTGGGTATGAAACTTGCATCATTCCCCGGCATACAATATCCTATATAGTTCAGTGTCACGGATTGGTTTATGTTATTCAGGTTCCAGCTTTGGTTGCTCCTCAAGTCCATCCTCCTATTCTATATGCTGTTCCATCGCGAGCTAAAGCTTTTGACTCACGGAGCTCGGGGGCATTGTATTCATACTTTAATGGTTTTCTCTACCGTAGGCCGTCTTCGGGTGGTTAAGCATTGAGCGAGAGTCTAGCTCATCACTTGACTGCATTCCTTTTCCTATGCCGAGTTCACGTTAGCTCCAAATACGAAGCGAACCTACCAGATATCCGTTCTATTGCCTTGGTTGCGCGTTTCCACTGCTGAGGGCGACGGACACCCTGGACTCACGAAGATAGGATCAAATATTCGACATCCTTTCAACCAGCTCACCAGCTTGGCCGACAAAGTCTATCTAGTGATCCGAGACTACCTAGTCATACCAGAAGCCCTAGTGATCAACGCATGGATTAAAAGGAAAGAATATGCATCCATTTAACGTTGATTAAAACGCCTGACCTGATGATGACGCGATTCAATTTCGATATTTGATAAGGCGGGCCGAGACCACAGGTCCTCAGCATATATGATAGAGCCTCATTGCGACGAGAGCCGCCACCTTTGACATGAGTGTGAATATGCGGTTTGAGCTAGCACACGGGTTTGGCTAGGTCCGTGGTGCTTAAGCGAGAGTTTTTTGAAGGACACGGTTGACTCGTGGGATCAGTGTGATACAAGATAAGCTTTCCGCCCTTGCTTTGTGACTTGGTGAGTTATTCTATTCTGTGTCCTGTCTTCTTGACCCAGGTACAGGGTGGATTGCCAAGCTGGAGACTTGTTCATGCCTATGTATGATGGGCAATCTCACGTCTCGAGTGCTCAAGCCAGCTGACACTTACAGGATCTTATTTGGTATAGTAAAGAGATATCTATGGCTGAGGCGGACCGGCCAGTAGGTGGTCGTGCGTGTCGCGTCGTCCGAGGCCATGATATGCAAGACACGTCGACGTACATTGCATGAGGTGAGGAGCCAATCGTGGCTGAGTACGGGTTGAGAGGGTCTGAGGGTGTAAATGTTGGAGACCTACCTTCACTCACCTGAGTATACCAAGGGATGAGGAATAAGGTAGAACCGCGAGGTAAACAAACCAACTGCCGAGGGTCCTGCACTTGATCTGCTTACATTACAGGTTTTCAAAAGGCGGAGGCGGGCATTTATTATTTTAATGGAGCATAATTATAATTATTAGCCTTGATGCTAGATCCTGGGGGACGTGGATCTTAATTGGTGATTTGATTCAGTTTGCCCCTCCTCCCATATTAAGATACCAATGACACAAGTAAGGTACGGTAGCTAGCTTTTTGACTCGGATCTAATCTCTCTTCCTTTGTCACTTTCTCTCTGCAACCGTCAACCTCTCTCTCTCTCTATCAATCAGATATCACTTCACCTCAGCACAAAGCACAATATAGCCGGGATATATATTTTATCATACCTACCTACCTTGCTTGGATACCGCATTTGTCGAGGGGCACTCGTGATGCGATTCTGAACCTGGGACACCAAAAGACCAGCTCTTGACCTCATCATCACCAAACAACATCTACAGCTTCACATAACGCTCCAATCGATCACAACACAGGCTCCTCGATATTCGGGCGCCGCGACGTCCAATTTAGGCCCGCCTTCGTCGTTCTTGACTTCGCGCTCGAGTCAAGCAGCCCCTTGTCGCGTCAACACCCTCCAAACTCCTTAACCTTGCTTGAATGGATTGAACTCTCTGCATAGCGTGGTAGAAAGAAAAACATAAAACCCTATTTGCTGGAGTCGCATCTGCTGAATATCTTGATACATGGCTAGCCCCCAAGGGACGTGCCCGACAAAGAATATCCCATTATGAGCTCCGACGAATCTCCTCCCAGCGGCCTCGCTGCCCCCGACTCCAACGACGACCTCAAGCCCGTTCTATCACCTATTCTGCCCTCCTCCCCTGCATCATCTATCAAGGCCGACTTCATCCCGCTCGTCACCGTTGTCGGATTCCACCACGCGAGGGGTCCCGAGGTAGAGAATTGGTTCGGGGCAGACGAGGGGAGTGATCCCGCGGCTGACTATGACTGGCCCTTGCTGCCCTTCATGGCCCTGAGTGATGGCGCGCATGCGTGAGTCCATCCGATTGTTTGTTTGTTTGTTTGTTTGTTTGTTTGTTTGTTTGTTTGTTTGTTTGTCGTCAATTCTTGTTTGCTCAACTTAAATGGTTGATGACTGCCATTCATCGTGCTGAGAATATCATGTAGATCCGAGGAGGACTTTTCGTACTTCACACTGCTTCGGCCCGGGACAGAAACTAAGCCCGCCACGTCACTTTTTGGAATATCATGTACTCGACAACTCGACTCGACCCAGCTCATCAACCGTCCTGCCGATGTTACTCGATCCACCGTCCAAAAGGCCGTCGTTGTCATTGCCGATAGTCCCCAGTTCTTTGGCATGCTTCGGGAGCGGTTGAGCATCGTTACCCAGGCTTGGTTCGCTCAGCGTGAGTTCACCGACGTCGAAATTCTCCGCCGGTTCCAGGAGAGTTTGGCGGATGAGAAGACCAAGGGTGTGCTCAACGATCAGGTGGACCGAGATCAATACCTTGGTATGAGTCTTCGGGAATTGATTCACGAGTACAAATGGCAAACATTGGTTCTGTTGAAGTGTTGCCTCCTCCAGCCAAAGGTACGGAACGTAATTCTAGCCAGCCATGAAAGTACCCTTGACTAACTCGACCAGATGCTCTTCTTTGGCTCGAGGTGTGATAGGTTGTGCATGATGCAATTTTCTCTTTTGTCCTTGATACCCGGCCTCATACGCAACCTACAGGACAGTGCAGATCCAGAACTAAATAGTTACGAGGCGAGTCTGTCCAAGCCCACCAGTTTGCGGACTAGTGATCGCAACTCCCTACTCTGCTACATGGGTCTCCCTCTCCAGATATTTGGCAAGGTAAGTAATCTCAACATACCATTTCCACTGAGCTGGTATCTGATCTCTGCCGTAGGGAAGCCTGTTTGGCCCTTATACACCCCTGCAACAGCTCGATATCCTTGCCGACTTTGGCACAAAGTCTTATATTGTCGGCAGCACAAACTCACTTCTGCTTCAACAGAAGGACCGCTACAGTGACATTCTCATTAATTTGGACGAGGACTCGGTCGTTATCAACTCACAGTCACTCAGAACTGCTTTGACGCTCACAGCAGCCGATCGGAGATGGATAGATTATCTTACGCACGAGATCCACGAGACATGGGATGAGGCCAATCCTAATAGACCCAAGACCTTAAAGTACGTTGGCAGCGAGGAGTTTATTAGACTCCAGTTCGAAGAGTACATTCTTGCCCTCATCTCCTCGGTCAAATATCACAACTACCTCAACACAAACACAAGTAATCCCAAAGCCATCCTCCCCGAGGTCGAGGGTGACCCTGTCGCCGACTTTGGTTACGAGTGGGTAGAGGCTTGGAAGCGAACTGAGAACTATCGCATGTGGAATGCAAACACCGATTCTCATCTTTTCGACATTGTTGACCCTCGACATCCCTGCGCAGGTGGACTCAACATTGAAGATGTTCAGCGCCGCATCGCAGAGCAGGTCAAGGAGCTACACCTCGACGAGCGGTTTGCACAAGGTCGGGAAGCCCTCGGTCGAAATCTCGCCGCTGGTCGTGAAAAGGCGTCTTTCGTCCTCAACAAGCTCTACGCCGACATGGAATCTCTGCGTGAAGCACAACGACGTCGCGCAGAGGAAGCACGAGCAGCGTCTCCGCCCGCCGATAAGGCAGCCCCTGGCCCGCCAGCTGGACAAACAGTTCAGGCGCGAGCAGGCGCCTACATAGGCAGTTGGGCAGCATGGGCCGGGGAGAAGCGTCGAACGAGTGGCTGGGGTGGTGGCTGGGGCCGTAAAGCAGCTCCCAGGTCTGACAAGCCCGTTGACGACTCCACGTCAAGCAGCCCTATCGATAGAGACTACCAGATGATAAGCGCTCCAGTCTCACGAGGCGGCAGTTCAGACGACGCGACTGCGCGACCAGGTAGAGGCGCGAGCTTCAGCGAGAGCATCCTCTCTGGCGTCAGCGACCCAGCTAGCCGGCCAGTCTCGGGGACTGGTAAGCCGCCTCTTGGCCCGCCAGTGCCTGAGAAGGATAATGATGAGGATAATAATAATAGGGATAGGGATGACAATGGTTTCCAGAAGGAGGGGGTTGTCGGCTCCAAGGATAAGCTGTCTGGCGCAAATCCGCAACCAGAACGAAACGGTGTAACGAGTAAGGAATGATGAGATTATACAAGCAAAATAGGGAGGAACTACGACGCGACAGATTATTGGACAGCCGCATCATGATATATATAGACAGGGTAATCAAAGTCAGCGTCAATTGAATAATAATACATAGCATGAGGAAGTTTGTAATATATCGACGAGTCACGCAAAATCATGGAATACAATCATCAACAGTTCATTTAGCTTTACTCGTCAAACACGCCTTTTCTTTTTGATTTGTGTCTGATGCATGGCAAGACCTTTCTTTGGTGCAGCCAATTCTACATAGCTCCCTTTTGCAACTCTGCCCACGCCCTAATTCCAAACGACCCCAGCCTTGTTTGCCCCTGCAAGCCATCATAAAAGACCCAAAACATGAAGAACAAATAAGTGAGAGGAATATATATAGGTTGAGAAGGGGTCAAGGAAAAGGCCGTATCCCATTGCTCTCAGATTCGACATGCTGGCCATCTAATGTTTACCCTTCCCTCATCATCGTTACCCGTCATAACCTTTTCCAGCTGCTCAAGGAAACAAGAAATAAAAGAGTCGCTCATGATCGCTGAGGTTCCCGGATGATTATGCCTTGTGGAAATACATGATAAGATGAGCGTGAGAGGCAACGGTAAAACGGGCGGATAAATCTATCACATCAACCTCGACTAGTCTGTAATATGACCCGGACTTAGGCCAGGTATCCCAACTCGTCGTCATCCAGACGCTCTAGATACTCCTTATCAAGCAAGATTTCTATGCACTTCTTGATGTCGCTGACCTTGGGCACGAAGCGGGATCGAATCTGGTTGATAGTCTCACTAACGAGCTGTGTGTGCTTCATCTTCTTTCGTGCCTTCATGATTCGTACGATTGCGGACTATGAACCAGTTAGTATAAGTCTTTGACGGATAAAAATAATGATGCATACCTGAAGAACCAGCTTTCTATCCTCCTCGATCGTCTTGTTAGTCTCAGCCTCTTCCTGCTTGGCTTCCTTGACACCGCCAAGGTTCAGGTTGACTCGGATTTTCTTGCTCTTAAAATCGTAGTTCAGCTTGAAGGTCTTGCCAGCACCTGGCTTCTCGCCCGCAGCGCCAGACATGATGAGCACCTTTGCCTTGAGGATCACAGCAAGTGCCTGGTCCAACACTTCCTTGCTAAGTTGAGTCGCACTAAGCATATCCTCATAACTGTAGGTGTCCTTTTCGTTGAAGAGGAGAAGGATGGCCATTTGGTAGATAGAGACCTGGAAGGTGTAGGGCGTCTTGCTGGCCTTGCAGTAACCAGCTTTGATTTCGCCCTTGCAGAGATGCCACAGCCACGTAAGCTTACGACCATCATGCTTGTGCTTGTAAAAGCGAATGAAACGCTCGATCTCAGCTGCGATCTCAGGAGGCGGGTTGAAGTCTGTGCTAGGCGCCGTTAAGGGCCAGAAACCAGTTCCTAGAATAGAAAACGTCGAATCAACAGCCTTTGTGTATTCAACACCCTCGAGATGATCTCGGAACTCTTTGTTCAAATCCTTTGAAATCTGCATATCCTGGAACATGCGCTGCAGCTTATTGGTGTACTCGAAACCACAAGCCTCTTTCAGCTTACTGATCATGCTAGTCTCGGCATCGTCTGAGGACGAGTTGCTGTGCACTAGACGTCGGGCCAGCATACGGGAGTAGAACTTTTGGAAGACGTCCTTGTCTTCAATATACTTGAAGACTGTCATGATCTGGGAGAGCGTACGTTCCAGTTCAGCTTCCTCAATACTAGTGCTGCTCTTGCGGAGCAGGACGTCAGTATACTTGGCCAACAGTTCTGGTGATTTGTTGGATCCAGCTTTGCAGACTTCGTTCCGGTTGACAAATTCTCTACATGCGTTATCGAGAGATCGTGTAAACTCCGGTTCATCGTTGAATGCTCGCTTCACAAGACCCTGGTACTGTGTGTGAATCTCAAGTAAAGCATCAACGTAGACCTTTGGCTCGAGCTTGTCGCCCTCAGAAGATTGGACCTTTTGTACAGCAGCGAGACCGGCCTTCCGCACATGTGTCTCGAAGCGAGTCCGTAGAGGTTCCAAACCGTCAGGAATTCTAGAGAGTAAGTTATACATTCTCGCCATGTCTTCCTCGCGATCGTTGTCAAGAAGGACCTGGAACTCTTCTCTTAGCAGAGATGAATGATCGGCGATAAGTGCTTGGTTGCAAGTCTTCTTGAGAGGAATGGCGATGTCCTGATGCAGGTATATGCGTACACGTTCCTCTTCTTCTGCTAAACGTGCCTCTGCCTTCTTCATGTACTCCACAACGCTGTTCTCGGCGACGAACTGTTTAGACTCGGCTAAGTAAAATTCCTTGGTAGCCGAGAGGAAAGGCCGCTCGAAACTGTAGCGATAGACGTCGAGGGTCGACTTGGAGGGGTCTGCCTCATCCAGGCCCAGCGATACGAACGAATCCACAACTTGCTTTATCTGACCGTGCTCGATAGTTTCCCCGTTGCGTTGCTTTTCGACGAGCTTTAATACAGCGTCCATGACCTTTGTGTTGACCTGGTCGAAAAGTACCCTTCTCCATTGCACTAGATGTAGCGTGTATACATCGTAGATATTCTTCTTACCCTCGTCGATCTCTCTCTTAACCCAATGGCGGTTGAGGTATCGGAAAAGATGATGGATGTACTTGGCAGCGACTGTGTATCGTCCCCACTCTTTGATATAGAATGCAAGGAGCGCCTCATCAGTGTGCGCCTTGCTTTGGTTCACGAGACTTTCAAGGTGCTGCTTGAGGTAATCTATAAGCTTGTTGTAGAGTTCTTCGCCAAGGAGATGAGCTGTCCAGGTGTTAGCTTGATTGAAATGGGATATCCTACCTATGGGTTGGCTTACCTCCTCGATGGTTAGAATGCATGGCGGGGCCGGTCATGCCAACCGCCTTCTGCGATGTGCAAAAGTTGTGAACGGCACTGTAACACATCAGCAAATGAGCTGGAGAAGCTGCGAGATATCACGAAGTGAAACTGACGTGTAGACACCCATGTACATCTGCATATCGATACCCTGCTCTAGGTCATTCATAACGCGTGAGATGCCAGCCGAAAGGTAGGTCCATCTACCGACAGTCAGCTTCTAGATCTTGGGTTGCTATAGGCAAGCAACTCACGTTGCCCCAATATCCTCCCGGTTGGGTACGGGGGGCATCTGGCTTGAGGCAGCCATCCTTGCAGCCATCATGCGCTGAGAGGCAGGTGTGGATGGCGGCTTGACAAAGATGTTGGAGGCGGGGTCGGTCTCGAGGGGCTTGACGCGATGTCGTCAGAATCGAGGTGGATCTAGTTTGTAGTTGTCCAAGTTCCGAAGCGGTGCACGAGACGCTCTATAAGAAGGTGTTCTAGGATGAAGTCGTCGAGGCTGAGGCCAAGCTACCTACTCGAAAAGTAGCGGCGGGAGTGAGGTCGGAGGAGGCGGCGTCGTTGGATGAAAGGAAGGGAGGAATTAACCAAGTTACTTCTAAAGGATGAAATAAATGGCGAGTCGCGAACTCAAGTCACCATGGACTCGAGTAAGGTATGAAAGGAAAAAGAGTAGAGGTGATGGCGAACTTTCGCGGTTGAGAGGGAATGAAGGAGGGACGTGAGAATCAGGCAGTCAGACTGTAGCTGGGATGATACAAGGCGTTGGCTGAGGCAAGGCCACAACTAGAGTGGGGCTCTCACTGGAAAGGGCTTAGCGTCCGGATCTGCCACCATCTACCGCCCTAGGCTGAGGCCGATACCAGGAGCTTGATTGCCTGCCTGGCTGTCTGGTCTGCCTGACTTTAAAGTGTACGAATGAGGTAGTACTAACTAAGGTATCAAGACAACAATTTTTGTGATACTTTATTTACCAAGAATCTTATTTTTAAAAACAAAGCATAAGCAATCATGAATGACACGATTCTTTTTGAGGCGTGTTATTCGCCCTCCCTTCTACTCCTACTCTTACTTCTGCTCCCTTCTTCCCAATACTAAGAAACATACATGAGGTGTGTGTAGCATGGTAGTAGTCTGTAACTTGATGGTGATGATGATAACAATAATGATAAAAAGAAATATAAAAAAAAGAGTAACAAGGAACGCCAACACGGTCTACCGTGATGTCAATAGCCACATATTCCAGCAGTCCCTGCTCAACGGGGTACCCCAAGATTCCGAGCAAACCTTTTGCACCTACTCCTAACCATGTATGCCATCATCCTCTCCTCCTCCTAGACGCTCAACCGTCCGGAAGATATTGACTGCAAAGTTCATAGTCCAGGCCATCAGCCCCATCATCATGAATGCTGCCAGAGCCTTCGACAAGCTCCGCACGTTGGAATCAGTCAAGTTATGATAAACCAAGCTCTCGAATGCCAGTGCTGTACTTGCCGACTTGAAAATAATGAAAAATAGGTCTAGTAAGATTAAAGAGATCTTGGAAACGACGGATCGTAAACCCAATGGCTTCCCAGTATATTCGTCCCAGATCATGTAGCCGATATACGGAATGGCTACACAGTCGACCGTGACAGCGACGATAGACTGGGTCTCTTCAGCTGAGTCTGAATTATCGATGTCTTCAAGCTTATGTATCCGTGCCGCAATGGCAAGAGCAATGATAGAGGTGACCATAACGCATAATCTAAAAACGAGTGGAGCAAGAGAATGTCGAATAGCCATATGCCATATACGTTTATATGGGGCAAGAGTCCTCTTCTTTCGTGATATCCTGGCTTCCTCGGCATTATAAGGATGGCGGGCTGGCTCGTTGAAATATGGTTGCAGGCCTTGCAGAGCCTCGATGTCCAAGACTTTCGAGTCCTCGTTGGTCATGCGGCCCCAGGAAGAAGATTGCACAAAGTCCTGCCACGCTATGTTTGGTTGCGAGGTCAAGGCTGGCTTATGCCCAGGCACAATGACAGGTTCTGCGGATCTCAAATGGTCCCATTTTCTACCACGCATGGAGGCACGGCCGTACCTCATGAAATGCGGTATCTTCCCTCTATTTTCCTGGCCTTGGCCAACGAGGGGGTCGTGAGGATCAACGAAGCCATCTTTGGAGATCCGCCTTTGAGGATCGCTAGGTGACGAGTTGTGTTGAGGTGGAACGGCGCGCGAAGGAGGGCGTAGGAGCCTCAGTTGATCGTCGCTCGCTGAACCGTGTTTGTCGTCGTATGAATTAATCCAGGCTGTTTCCTCAGTCAGTCATGGCCAATTCGAAGAGGCGATGTCGTGGTGAAGGCGAAAGGGGGGCGCTTACGTGGGAGGGACCTAGGAGGGCGCAGACGAGCAGCTTTGTTAGTTTCAACAGCGCTGCTCAGCGTCTGGCCCGAATCATGAGTACGAGGTGAGTCGTAGGTTGTGCCAGTCCGCGGGGGAGAAGGGGACGACATGGCCTCCTCCTTAAGAGGTCAACGATCGATGGCTCGAGTGAAGTTGTAATTTCAACCGGATATTGGAGCCGGCGAGGGCGATCGCAAGGCGCGCTCGGGACAAACTGGCATGGCAATTGACGTGTTAAAGCGCGGCGGAGCCGGCGAAGACACTGTGAATATTGGAAACAGAAAGGCACCTGAGCCTAGACCTCGACTGAAAGTACAATTTAATTAGGTAATTAATGGCGAGGGGGTAATAGGGATATCCTTTTTTTTTTTTGACGGATGCACCAAGTAACAATGGAAACAAGGAGATTCTGATCAGGCTCGAATCTGGGCAACGCCTCCAGTCTATCTTTGGTGGGCGTTTCGCGCAATTCCATCCATGGTCCGTGCCCAACCGTCATCCACTGATTCTTACATAGGTATAGCAGCGGGTGAGATTGCACTGAGCTTACGAAGCGCTAAAAGCGTCATTGCCAAGGATTCTAATTGCCGCTACCAGTGTCTTGAGGCCGGTTTTTTGCATTCATCAGATGTAGTTGAAATCATGAGGATGTACATGAAGACAATTACCCCCAAAAATATACGGCTTGATTATCAGGCACCCCTCCTGGTATAAATGGCACCCCAAATATACCACCACCAAAATGCCTAAAGTCAATTTTTAACCACTATAATTATAGTATATAATTACTATATTTTAGCAGTCTTATTATATCTTATAGTAGGTAAGGTTGCTAAATTTATAGTATCTTAGCTATTAAATTTAAGACTAGAAATAAAATAATAGATATAAAATATATAAAAAGTCTTATAAAATAATAGGAATTTTATAAATATTTATAGTATTTTTATTAGAATTTTAATTAATTTATTTAATAGAGATATAGTTATTTAAAGATATAATAGATACTTAGAGAGGATTATATTAGTATTTTAGTAGCCAATCAGAAGCTTTAAATCTCGATTTTTGGGTGCCATTTACACCAGGAGGGGGGCCTGATAATCAACCCGAAAATATATAATTACTGCAGGTGAGTATTGCAGGTAGATATGGCTCGCAATAGAGGCTGCGCATAGACTCTCCCTACCTGCCTGGAGCCCGTCCAGTAGATCAAACTTTTTCAATCACCCCCGCGCAACCCAGCATTCTCCAATGCATAGGTACCTAGTAATTGCTGGCTGCCTCCTTGCAGATTACGCAGATCCTACAGGCACTGAGCAGCACGAGGCAGGCTCTATTTTTACGGGATATGCAAAGTGGCAGCCGAAGCGTCTAATCTAATTAGATCATGCGACTGGGCTGTTGTTAAACCTGCTAAAGCGTGTTAAGCACTTTATTTATAGGAAAAGCACCTTATTACCTAAGTAAGTAAGGTTATTTAATATACTTAGTTTTAAAAACAATTAATATAATATAAAATTA
>JABFAK010000265.1:0-32058 GCA_013266265.1 Fusarium sp. NRRL 66182
TGCTTGTGCTTGTGCTTGTGCAAGGCTTCCTTCCAGCAGCAAGCCTAACCGCGGGCAACAGCTCAGCCAAACGTACCGAGCTTGCTATCCCGGCGACCGAAGGACCCTTGACCCGCACTCGTACCCCGTTCTCGGTGTCGGGTTTCACCCCCCCTTTTTTCCTTCCATTTTTGCTATCACACCCACCACACCACCCCCCATTATTGCAAATCATCCATTCCACACCCGATCTCATCGCACACGCCCCCTGGCCTCCCTTAGCCGGCTGCCTGCCTGTTCTGCTTCATTTATATCTACCCGCATCCCCAGGTTTTCGTCCCAAGGATCCATTTATCCATCGTCAACAAAGAACAACAAAGTGATATTCACCACTATCTGCTACTTAGCAACAGCTATAGCTCTTTGAGCTTCACTCACGAGAACCACCTCACCCATCATCACCACAACTACCGCCACAATGTTCGGTTCATACGGTTCTTACAGCTCCATGTGCGCTTCCTCGGCGCCCATGGATATTGCTTCGCGCAACATCTACCGATCCCAGGACTCGGCCTGCGCCTTTCCCTCTTGGCCTCGACGCGACTCTCTTTCAGAGTCTGATCGTGAGGAGCGCCCCACCTCTTATCTCTCTGACGACGACTTGTTCCTCCCCGATCCCTTCGACGACGACGCCCGAAGCGTCTCCAGCGCCGGCAGCTCTTCTCCCGGTGCCATAGCCTCGCCTCCCAACGTCATCTCCGACTTTGAGCTTCTCCAGGCTGAGCGTGAGCGCCAGGCTGCCTTGCAGCGCGAGTGCCTTCGTGCTGTTGCCCAGGAAAAGGAGCGTCGCCGTGCCGCCGCCCGAAAGCAGCGCCGTAGCAGTTCTCACAAGAAGAGCCCCAAGACTAAGCTCACCTCCATCAACGAGGAGGCTGTTGAGTAAACACGCCTTGGGCTCTTCTTAATGACTGTTACGATTTATGATAGCGTATGTGCTTGCACCCGACGAGACAGCAGAATGACAGTTACTAATCAACAAGACAGGCTGCTTTTGCATTTACATGGCAACATGATACCCCATGATACCCCACACATCAACAGTATTCGCATGTGCGCAATAATAAACGCACATGCCAATTATTCTACACCACTTTTCCATCATGCTTGAGATGGCTTTTTTCTCCAACTAGCCCTCATCCCCACCACACCCGACACCAAGGGCAACTGTCAACCGACCAACCTTATCCAGCAATCCTCGGGATCGACTTCTTACCGCCGGTTCAATGTTTACGGCACCCGTCAGACACCACCACTATCTTGGTCGATGACGCCATGAGCCATAGGGCCCATCGAATGTGGGGGTGGGGGCTACTCAACCAAGAATGAGTCAGATGGAGCCGAGATCGAGGAATGGATGACAGCAACAATAACATCAACCACCACCACCACCATCCATCAAGAGTTTCCGATAGCGGCCGACACTTTTCAGGGAAAACATTGCCCGGGCGGGTGGAAGTTTATCTTTCATCGCGACACCTTCTAGATGGCGTGGGCATTTACGGCCCGTCGGTCGACTTCGGACATGTACCGGTCTCTAAACAAGAGATCATCCCGTTTCTTCCCCGCACTCGGATGAATCCTTGGTTCATCGATCCATCCATTCATACCCATCAATCATTATCCGCTTGCTTTCACTTCTTTCCTGTTATGGCTCTATGAAGCCGACACTTGATGTTTTTCTTTACCGACTCGGTCTACTCTACCGAGCTTACTTGGTTTAATCTTTTCGCATATGCGTCATCAACGCTTGGGAGTTTTCAATTTTGCATTTGCATTGCCGGCTTCGGGCATCACTGGGCATGGGACATTTGGGATACAGTACAAGTTGTGCATCAGCTCTCCCACCACTGGGAAGAAGCAGCTGGCACACTTGGGGAACAGCAACAATAGGCATGGGATATGCATACAGCACTGCACGGTTTTAGGCGACATGGGCTTTTAGATACCTTAGGATAGTTTGGCGGCTTCGAGCCTGCCCTGAATTTTTAGATACCCCCTCTAGTTAGCATCCATTTACAATCAATCATCTTGACTATCATGCACTTTGTCTCTGCTTCACGTGATTTGTGCGCCTTTGCTTGTGACAGGCCTTGACCCGTGAGCCCTTGTCGTATTTCGCGCTGCCTCGCGCCCAAGGGAACTTGGCGACAGTCAAGAGCACGAACCAAATCACATAAAGTGTGTGCCGCCAATGTTGTATCAGCCAATAGTCAGCTCCATTCTACCGAGCTTCTGCTCAAAGCCGCCAACAATCAAGACCCTTTCCATTATCTAGCCTGGCCCGTGGTAGCGTCCCGTGCCGGGGGAGCTCTCTGTCACATGGACGCCTTGACGCCTTTGCCGCGGTGTGGAGGGCGGTGAAAGCAGCGCAAACGCGGTGGGATCGACGATAGGATATGGAACAGCACGTGTTTTTCGAGATTTGGGGGGGGGGGTTGAGAGGTGTTTGTATAGAAGAGAAGAGAGGGCTTTGTCCTTGTGCAAGGTACTCGTGTCAAGTGCCAAAGGAAAAGGGAGGGCGCACGGATGGGGATTGTGAATAGAAGCCGTCGTGACGTGAAACGAAATGTTTGATCTGAGGCTTGTTTGCGCCTCGTGGCTTGGGGTTAGACGGGTATGTATTATGCCTAGTCTGTAGTGTCAATAAGCTTTGGCATTGTTCAAAGACTTGGCTTTATCAACGCCGTCTATTACAATACAAAGAGTCTGAGAAGCTTGGGTGGAAACTTGACTATTGCAAGCGCCATGATGTTTGAGCCCGCAGATGGAGGTTGCTGGAGAACTGTCGAGTGTTTGTTTGGTAGCGCAATAAAGCTTGTAAGTTGGCGATACACATGAAGCATGGCGTGGTCGAATGCTTGAGTGAGTTGGTTGAGTTGTACTATACGTGCAGTCACTTACACGGTAACCTATCATTTAACCCTGGGATGCAGATGAATATAGAATAGCTTCGGAAGAAAGAGCATCTGGGACCAAGACTTGAGAAAGGATAGAACACGAGGAAACCGCAAGAGCAATATTGTTACACAAAAACATGATATGATTGTTTGTAGATACTCTTTGCGAGCTACGCATGAGCGGTTTTATGCTTAGATAGACGCTGTTTACCTATGTATTCAGCTTTAGCTACCAAGGTCAAACCCCTCATTTGTGAAGCTGAAGTTGTCGTGTGTTTCCATTTCTGGTGTCGTGATGCAGCCCTTTGACTTGCGACATTGACAACGTTATCACGTAGGCTTACAAATTGGAAACCATGAATAGACTCGGCACATGAGAAGAAAGAGGTTGAGTAGCCATACTTGTAAGATGCCGTACTTTGGCGTGGTGAGATGATCATGAGCTGAAATGATCCAGTATCATCATCTTCCCCGCATCATGAATTTAGCAAGGCCTCACCCACTTCAACACTGACTTCACGTACAGCTCACTACACGCTCTTACAAATCAACTCATTGCCTTTGAAAATTTACCTATATAAACCTCTTTAGCGTACACAGTCGGTCGCTCATCGAAACATAAATCATCACCAAGCATAAACATCATGGTCAACGAACAAGATCTGCCGCACCTTCGCCTCGCCGTCTCACTCGCCCGCGAAGCCCTCGAGGCGGGCGACGCCCCTTTTGGCTCCGTTCTTGTATCCTCAGAGGGTAAAGTCCTCCAGGCAGATCGCAACCGCACCGTCACAGGATCCAACGGCGACGGCCGTCCGGATGCAACGCTGCACCCGGAATTCACCCTTGCGCGCTGGGCGCAGCTCAACCTCGGCGCAGAGGAGCGCGCAAGGTCAACTGTGTACACGAGCGGCGAGCACTGCGCGATGTGCTCTGCTGCGCACGCTTGGTGTGGGCTCGGGAGGATTGTGTATGTGACTTCGACGGAGCAGCTGGAGGGTTGGAAGGCCGATTTTGGGGTTGGTGCACCGGTTGCGCCGTTGAGTATCACGGATGTGGTTCCTAGGGCTCAGGTCGAAGGGCCAGTGGACGGATTGGACAAGGAGGTTTATCAGCTTCAAGTTGAGAGTTGGACGGCCAAGGGGTTCAAGTCCAAGTCCAAGCCTGAGGCGTGAGATTGCGAGGACTGGAATGGAATGGAGTGGCAGGGGTCGCCTCGCCCATCGAGCAACTGCATTGAATATGGGCATGAGACATGAGAGACGAATGAAGCGAGGAGTTTTGGGTGAGAAGCTAAGCTGCCATGTTGACAGAACTGGCGTTTGCATGCTGTGGTGTAGTGAAGATGGCGACGTAGCTCATACACTAGGATGGCCACAACCTTTACGATGAGCGATTCACTTTAACGTTTGAAGATCCCAAGGACTGGTGTATAACATAATAGTATAAGTGAATCGTATGTCCAGCCTCAAATCTGCGAACAATGAGTAGATACACGCAATATAGGCTCCAACACCATACTTTCTACCATCCAATCAGCTTATCCCCTGTGGCTTAGTTGGCTAAAGCGTCCGACTGTTATTCATAGACAATCGGGAGATCGGAAGTTCGAGCCTTCCCGGGGGAGAGACATGTTCTCTCGTCTGTTTTTTTTTTTGGCGTTGAAGATATTTTTGTTCTCAATCTCAAGGCTTCATTCAGAGTGTGCAGTAAGTAGTCATCGGTGAGAAAGTCCAATCAATTGATATGTTGTGTGACTTCAATTAGACCGCGTATGGGTGAAACTCAAAACAACCTATGTACATCGAATTGGGTATGGCCTTACGACGACTCTGATCATGATTAGTTTTAATTAAACTTGATTCATAAGTGTTTGGTTTTTTATCTTGGAAACAATGGCTCGCTACTAACTTGGAAATACTGTTCAATTTGTAAGACAGACTATATATCTATCACCCATATAAGTCAGAATCCATCCGAAAAGTCTCCGCAGCTAGTACACATACCTGCTATATAAGCCACGGTAAATACTCATGAATCAAATCCATACGTTAAAAGGAATAACAAAATCAATAAACAACATGACTCGAGATATCCTCATCGTCGGAGCTACCGGCCAGCAAGGCAAGGCCACCATTGACGCCTTGTACAAGACCATGGCAAACTCACCGCAACACCACAACACTCGGATCCTAGCGTTGACAAGATCCATTTCATCAGCAAAGTCCCAAGAGCTTGGCTAAAGATATCCCGATATCGTGCTCGTTCAAGGAGACACTCTGACACCGCAGCCCATCTTCGCAGCGCACCAGTCCATTTCCTCAGTATTTGTTGTTACAGTCCCCCCCAACGACGAGGAACAAGCGATTCCCCTCATCTCAGCCGCTGTTTCTAGCCCTCGAGTTGAACACATCGTCTTTACAAGCGTAGACCGCGGAGGTGACCAAGCGAGCTGGTCTCAGCCAACCGAGGTCCCTCACTTTGCTGCAAAGCATCGCATCGAGCTCCGGCTGCGCCAGCTATGCCAAGAATCTGGCAAGCGGTGGACTATCCTCAGGCCGACGGGATTCATGGACAGCTACAGTCCTGGCTTCTTCGGCCAGATGATGGCATCGCTGTGGGCGGCTGGCATGCCCAAGGACCGCAGGATGCAACTGATCAGCACCCACGACATTGGCGTGTTTGCCGCAAAGGCACTGCTAGACCCAGATGCCTGGGAGGGGAAGGCGACTGCACTAGCGGGCGATGAATTAAGCTTCTCGGAGCTCCAAGACGTATTCCGAAGGACGGCTGGCCAAGAACTCCCACAGACGTACAAAGCAGTGGCGTATCCAGTGCTCTGGATGGTGGCGGACGCGTCAAAGAGCTTCGAGTGGTTTAGAACAGAGGGCTAGAAGGCAGATGTAGTTGCTTTGAGGGTGGAGGAGCCAGGTTTGCAAAGTTTTGAGAAGTGGCTTCGAGAGTCGAGCAGATGGAAGTGTATTTGACGCGGCGAGAGGAGATTCACCAGGAACGGCATTGTAATACTTGTCAATATACGAGTGATTGTCTTGAGCTCTGCTCCGGGCTTTCTAGCCGTTGTTACCGTGATAGAGTCGACAGAGTTTCTTTCTATGTACGCAAGCTCCTTATCCATCCTCTTGAAGCTCCAGCTCTGCCAGAAGGAGACTCTAACAAGTCGTGTTACTACACATCTGCATTCAGGACCTTTTATTTACTGACATAGAAACAGCCTTGGATCTAGAACTGAAGAGCATCTTGCGTTGATATTTTCTGTCAGGTAATGGTTACGACCTACTGAAGCGATTGTTGGCAGGTCAAACTTGACCTTTGACATGGGCCAACGCCAGGACTAGCAGGTCGCCAGTTGCGATGCCCGAGATCAATTTACCCCGAGCACGAGGTTCAATCAAGTACTGACAGCTCAACTGCATCTGCGCAAGGACCCAACATTTGCGTGTCATGATATCAACTTCCGTCTTGGGGCACCCTGCTCAACGTGAACGACCACTTACACAATGTCCATGTTGTCTCATCTGCACGATAACCAAAGTCGATTTGAGACAACTCACTTTGACAACGGCCGGGCATTGGCTGCCCGCTATCGAGTGCCCGAGTACTGACTGTGCTTGCACATTGATCCTTCTTCCAAAGACAGGCTCTCATCGGCTCCGATCGAGGCTCTTGGCACCCAAATTCCATTCGTACCTTGTCAAATCCCCCGCGGAGTCGGCTGCATTCCCATTGGACCAGGTTGGAGACAAGTGAGATCTAAACACGACCTCGTTGGACATTTTAAACATGTCTCTCCAGTGTATCGTATGCATTGCTGGTGCTCCATAGAGGCCGAAGCCACGTGAGTTGAGGTATGGGTAACACAATGGATTGCCATGCTCCAAGCTTCCATGTACTTTGTGTATTTGTCTGTGAAAATCTTAGTGTCCCTGGACCGATCTGATGTACAAGTGCGGCGGCCGTTCTGCGACCGGGAGGACATGGACGAGACTCGGAGTCTTTTGTCTGGTGGCGTTGTCCAGGTGAGATGGGTTCCATCCATCAGCCTGGCCGCAGCCTGGGCCGCAGCTTATAATACGGCAGCATAATCATATATATGTGTGTGCGTGAAAGCAGTGGCCAGACCGGATTCTCCGCGACTGGGTCAACGAATGGCCTTGACAAGGACCAGCCTGCGACAATGGTGAACTCATGGGCTAGTGCACAGACTGCTTCATGGCTGGGAAGGGGAGAGTTGCCCACAGCTCATCAACACTTGAGTCTTGAGCTCTGACGGCATCCGAGGTCGAACGGGGTAGGACGACAGGTACGAGACGCAAGGGAGGCTGGGTGTCTTCCAGATCGAGTGCCTGCAGCTATCCGAGCCCATACGGCAAAGGTGGTACAGGAGGCTGCAGAGGGTCCGAGGACATTGGCAGACCGTGGGGTATGAGGATGAGGCCAGACACGAGATCCTGGCTCACCGGGATAACGAAATTGCGTCTCAAACGACAAGAGTTCTTGGGACGGTAGCGCTGAGGCCCGCTTGGTTTTTGGGTGTTGAGTGTGTGCAGCGGCGGAAGACATCCGCACATGAGCGTATGTGCGGATGCACATATTGGCAGAATACTCCACCATGATGGGTCATGATAGTATCCGCACGTCGAGGCTGACCCTTGTTGGACATGGCAGAAGCTCAACAACAGTGATTGAGAATGACCCGAGGACTCGGAATCCTTGGTATGCCGCACGGCGGAAGCGAGAGTGAGGCGAACCGACTCAACAAGCAAACGCGCGCGGTCAAGGCGGACGACGTCTCTGCAGACAGACGCCTGCCCTTGGCCGAGGGATTGATAAGCGGAGGCGCCTGTCACTGCGTACATGGTAGACTCGAGACGCCGTGCCCAGAACCAAGACATTAGATGCATGACAGGGACCTGGCCTGTTTGCTAGTGATGCCATACAAGTCTGGATAAGCAATCCACCACGCACGTTGCCTGTCTTGGCTACCTGCTTCTGAGACAAACATCGGAAGAAAGAAAGGCTTTCCAACGGCCGAGTTGCAGCTGGTAAGAGAGTGAGAGGGTAATAAGAGAGGTCGGCTAGTCAGTTATTCAGTCAGTCAGTCAGTCAGTCAACCAGTCAACCAGTCAACCAGTCAACCAGGCAATCCTGTCCCTGGGGGTTGACCCCAGACGTCTGTATGCAAGACAGGAGTAAGATGGCCATCACCAATGGTCAAGACAACTTTAGATTCATGGTCTATGTATCCTTCCAGGGTCCCCATGCTCGGATTGAGTTGAAAAAGCAATTCTCATGATGCACTGACAACGGATATGAGCAGGGTGACGTGCGTTAGACGCGACCTACGCTGTCGGAGACTCGATGGCGAAAGATACAGATACAAGGTCTACTATATAAAAGCAAGGCATTGCTAAAGTACCATTATACGAACGAGAAGGTTTGGGAATTGGTGTGGCTATGGTAGCAATGCAATGGCGCGGGAGTGACCAGGGGGTATGGTAACAAAAGAAGAAGAAGAAGAAGAAAAAAGCAGTAAAAGAGAATTTCATCGTATATGCAGGAGGGGGGGCTTATGAGAGAAGAGAGATGCATCCACATTCGAGAGCAAATGGACTAGGGATATAGCAGGTTACTCTGTAGTATCTATCTATCTATCTATCGACAGTAGCTGCGTGCAAAAGATGCACTATTCACCTCGAGGTTTGAGACAGACAGACAGACAGACAGACAGATATTGGAGTGGGTGGATTGAAAGTGATATGATGAAAGATATTAAAAAATTAAAACATGAGATGATCTTGCCCAAGAGAGTATCTACTGTTGCTAAACCCCCCCCTTCCCTTCCCATCCCCTTTTCTATTTTCTACGTTTCGATTTCTTGGTTTGTTTGGTATAAGAAAAGGAAGTTGATGATGAATAAGGAAAGGAACGCGTCTAGGACCGACCCTCTTTCGCTACTGTACCCTAGAGGCTAGAGGCTAGAGGTTAGAGGCTAGACGGTACAGGCTAGAGACTAGAGATTAGAGGCTAGACGGTACAGGCTTAAAGCTAGAGGCTTGAGGCTTGAGGCTACTGTAGAGGCTTAGCGGGCCGGGAAGAAGAAGAAGAAGGGGACTAGACTAGGGGAAGAGAGAGAGAAAAAAAAAAGGGCGATTAACTTCCCCTGCAAAGAGAGGTGATCGGCCGGCTTATTGGCCCGTGCCGTCAGAGAGCTCAGACCAATAAGCGCCGAGAAACGAGCTGTAGCACATCTTGATCAAGCGGGGGGAACACGATGCAGCGAATCAGCGTCTATCTACAAGCGCTTGCTTCAAGCCGCCCCCATGCCCATGCCCATGCCCATGCTCATCCTCAGGCCCATGCCCATCCATGCCCATGTTTCGTTTCCCCAACCACATAATGATTTCAAGCCAAGTAGACTAATAAGAAGCCTACAAGTATATACAGCTTTTGGTGAATCAATCAATCATTAAACTACTCTACCTACCTGTACTACACTGCACTACAGTATGTACAGTTACATCCACCTGGAAGCATCAAATTCCATCTCAAACGTCCAACCACCACCACCACCACCATCAGAGAGAGAGAGAGAGAGAATGAGAGAGAGATGGATGCCGTGCCTCAATGCAACACACAGACGCAATGCAAGGTACCGACCAGTCTTTTCTTTGGTAACTGGATCGAGCACATCATGTCGTGGTGCCCATTCCACTGCACATTGCACACTGCACACTGCACCAACGTTACAGCAGACTGAGTACTGCGCTGCACTGCCTAGGTAGGTAGGTAGGTACCTTGTGCTCTGCTGTGTTGTCCTCCTGCAACGACTGAGAAGCCATCGCACCGCACCGCACCGCACCGCTCCGCTCATTGTCGTACCATGGACTGTACAAACTATGTATGTGCCAGACGCCTCTCTCCCAAAAAGAGGGCGGGGGCGGCGACAGCAGCAGCAGACAGAACCGTGATTGATACGTTGAAATCAATCAATCAATGCAAAAGAGGCAACGGAATCAAAAGATTTACATGAGACCGACACCGACAGCCAAGGGCATGACTCCCCGTGATGAGAGTCATAATCTCAAACGATGAGATGCGAGCCAATTCATGGACTCGATATGCGATTGTCTGATTGATAGGCCGAGTCTCTCGAGTCTAACGTCGGAACGCATCTGGAGATTGACAGGGGTCTCGGCCAACGAGCCAAGGTCTGGTAGACTTTTCAAAAGGCACGCGGCCAGCCCACGAGGCTAAATTTGGCAGGGGGGGGGCATGAGCATGAGCATGAGCATGAGCATGAGTATTGCTAGGCTTGACATGCTGCTGGCCCTACGATATCCATCCCGCAAACTGGGGATGGACAGCTGCTGTTGTTAGTTTAGTTGTACTGTATCCGTTGGCGTCTGTTTGTCATGTCATTTACAGCCGCCGAGACTAGACCACCTACATACATAACTAACTTGGTAGCTTGGACTATACCGCCTCCAGTCCAGACATCTACTGTACCTATACCTACCTCCTACCCATCTATCTATATACCTACCTATCCATCTATCCGTCTTACTCCTGTCATGTACATACATATATAAAAGAGAGAGAGGGGCGATCCTAGCCAATATGGTTTTATGCGGCTTCTACGTTCTCATCTCCCCCACTTTACTCTGGTTATGTACATATCATATGTACAGCTCCCAATCCCCAATCCCCAGCCGCCGTCGACCCATCCTCTCTCTATCCTGACCTGACCCCCCTGGCCCCTGGTTGCCATGCTGCCTATGAGCCGGTCCGTCTCCGCTGATCCATCCAAACCCAACGTTTGCAGGGCTCTATTTTAATCTGCTTGATACGCCAATCCGTCCACTGACAGGCCAGGACGCCACTCTGTAGGCGCTGACCCATGATGGATGGTCCATGGTCCATCACACATAGCACACGCAGTACACACTAAAAGGCATCCACACACTGCCACGACCCTTGATCGCTTGTCGCTGTCGCTGTCGCTGTCGTTGTTGTCTTTGTCTCAAAACCGTCTCGACCTGCTCTTTTCTTGCTCTGCGTTTCCCTCTTGGGCCTTGTTTCTGTCTGGTTGTGTCGCCTCATCACACTTGTCACATCTTCAGCTCCATCTATCGATAGTTTTCATCACAGCACAACTCCACCAACATTGAAATCCAATCCATCTGCGCTACGCCTCCAAGGGTCGAGAAATCAAGGTATGGGTTTCCGTCAATTCATTGTCACGCATGTTGCATTGTATTCTCTTGTACTCGCCATCATCTCGTGCTTCTCATTGTCTATTGTCCCCTTGCGCATCCATCCCATGTCATTCTTATCTTGGCCGCATCTTTGTTGCTCAGCATACACACACACATACATGCGCACCCAGCGAGAGACCCTTGAATCACCTTTTCTTCTTCTTCTCTCAAGGTAGACTACAGTACTACCTTTGTATTCCAAACTACATCTGCAGGTCAAGCGCCGGGTCACACCCCCATCTCCATCCCCCATCCAAGCTCGTCCGCTCTTCCTGGTAGCTACCTACACCTACACCTTGACCTTGACCATTCTTGCGCACATCTCTATTTGGCTGCTGTCCGACCCCCAGGCAATCACATATTTGAGCAGGGTAGGCGGCTGTGCTGTATGTCGCTACTGCTGCCGAGTTGCGCCTATAGCGTCGACTCTCAATTGTTGCCCTGCCTGCCTGGTTGCTTGCAAAACCATCTCTCGACCATCTCCACACGCACACACGCACACATACACATCTTTTCTTTCTCTACGCCTTCTCGCGTGGTTTTCTCTTCTTCTCTCTCCCATTCTTCTCTCATATTCTTGCACTTACACTAATTGTATCTCCAAGACTCGTCTCTGGCCTCACCGCATCATAGAAACCCTCGTCTTGCTATACACACGTTGCGACCGAGACACGCAGCTCCGCTCATTGTCCAACCTCAAGCTGGCCGTCGCTACCCGTATCACATAGAGCAGTATAACGCGATCCGAGACTTTGGCTTGGCGAAGCACCAAAAAAACAGCACACGCCAGGGAATCCGTCATTGTCCGGGTGCGGACAGCAGCACATTCCGAGGCATGTTCGGCAGCCCTAGAGTGTAGTTTTCCGCCTGTTCCTGCGACTCCGAGAGCAACTTCAACCAAGAATCCCCCCCCCCCCCGCTATCGGGGACATTGATTCGCATCACAGCAGTACGTGCAGCGCAGCGTCGCACAAGGCGGGACCCTTGCAGAGCGGTCGTGCTGTGGTCATCCGACTGGCTAACGCGACCTCCGTTAACGCAGGTTGAGATTCAGACGATATCAATATCAGGCCCATCATGTCCCTCCCCATGACCACCTCGTCGCGGAACCGCACCGTTTCAATGAGTTCCGGTGCAAGGTCCACGGCGAGGAGCAAGACGTCGCAGGCTACAGACAGCACCACGATGCCTCACGTCACCGATTTAAAGTACTTTGATCCCTGCGCCGCCACAGCGTCCATGTTCTTGTACGCCCAGGGCTCATCCATTGTTTGCTGCCATCATGACACCCTCACTATTGAACGAAGATTCTCACGACACGCCGATGAGGTTCAGCTGTTGGCTGTTGATAACCAGAGCGATGTCGGCGGTGGTCGCCTTGTTGTGAGTTACGATGCTGGTCAAACAGCAATTGTGTGGGATTTGATGACGGGCGATGAGATTTCCCGATTCGCCTCTTATGAGCATTTGACTGTAGCAGCTTGGATGAAGAACGGCAATGTTGCTTTTGGTGTGTTATTCTGCCTGGTCTGTCTTGATACCATAACTGACTGACCGACTATTCATAGGCAACACCAACGGAAGCATCATCATGTTTGAACCTTCAACTTCTGAGCATGTTTCTGCCAGAACAATCGATCAGATCGCTGTAACTGCACTGGCTCCATCAACTGATTGTCGAACATTTGCCATCGGGTGAGTTCCCCCCCCCCCTCTCTCGTATGCATACATGAGCACGACTGACATGGACATAGATACCAAAACGGCTCACTATTTGTTGCTACTCTACAGCCACGCTTCACCATCTTGCACAATCTCACCACGTCCAGAGGACCATCACCCATTGTCAACCTCGCATGGCATGCTTCTTCCTCGCGGCAAAAGTCCGACATGCTCGCCGTGCAGATGCGTGACGGAGACCTGCGGGTCTGGAGCGTGGCAAAGAAGTACAGCGCTGATGATCCCGCCAAAGTGGTGCGAAACCTCAAAAAGTCCGAGATCGCCATGGACGGTCCCAACTGGATGGGATGGTCCAAGAACGGTCGCATAATTCAGTATTCCGACTCGTAAGTCCTTGAAGCTTTGCCACCACCATAAAACACCCTAGCCTACGCGCGCGCTTAGCTGCATGAGCCCCTTCACAGACTAACATGTGCACAGCCAAACACAGTCATGGGATGTTAGAACAAAGCACGTCACTCATGATCCCATCCCGACTCTCGACATCGTCCGCGGTCTCGCCGTCTACGGCCCTGGAGCCACTCTGTTCACCCTTGGCCCCAACAACACGGCACAGCAATTCGACCTCAACTCACCGGCGATCATGGTCGCCAATGTTCAGCACCCAGCAAACCTGCTGCCACCGTCGCCTCCAGTCTCGGAGGAAACAGGTGATCGATCGGCGACTTCGGCCACTACTATTGCCTCCGAGTCAGAGACCAGCTCCATCCCCATGGACATGAACATCTCCGAGAGTGATGAAGATCACATGTCACCATTTGCCCGTCTGACTAGACGCCAAGCTTACGATTCTGGCAACGAACCGTACGAATCAGCCAGCCCCGTCTCAAGCCGAAGTGGTCTTTCGTCCCTGTCACAGTCCTCAACTTCCTCAAAGACCCCCGGTCGCTATCAGGGATCGATTAGGTCAAGGGGATTATCGGAGAACACCTACATCTCTGCTGGAACCTCGATCCGGTCTTCGGCTATCAGCAACGGCAACGGCAGCGGCAACGGCAACGGCAACGGTTATGGCAACGCAAGAGACGTGGATGCCTACTCAATGGGTTACTCCCTGGGCACCACCAGTGTCCCTTCTATGGCCTCAAGCCGGTCCCGACGCAGGCCTTCTCGCTTGCGCAATGAAGTTCCTCGCAGCCCAGACGACAACAAGGTGCACGACCTTTTCAAATTCACTCGAGCCCGTCTTAGCGATATCCCATACAAGCATGCTCTAGGCGCTACCAGCTCTCGTCTTACCAATGATGATCTCCGTCGTCAGATGCTAAACACCATCTTCGGGTGGAACAAGGAGGTTGAGGACCTGGTTAGGGATGAGATGAGCAGACATCCCCAGGGATCTGCCAGCCGTATTCTATTGTCCAAGTGGCTGGGCGATATTGATCCCGACATCCTGAATGCCAGCTTCGAAAACATGACCTCGTCAGACTGGATGCTGCTGGCATTGAGCGGTATCGGTGGTCAGGCATCGCAGCAGAAGCTTGGTCATGCCTATGTCCAGCGTCTACTCGAGACGGGGGATGTACATGCCGCAGTCACCATCATGCTTGGCATGGGTGACCACAACGACGCCATTGAGGTCTACATCTCTCACAAGCGCTACATGGAGGCACTGATCCTCACATGCCTCTGTTCACCTGGTGTCTGGGAGCGTCAAGCTGCCATCATCAGGAAGTGGGGAGAGTGGGCGGTTCAGCATGGCCAGCAGCAACTGGCTATCCGATGCTTCGCATGCACCGATCAGGAGTCCACGGAACCTTGGACATCTCCATCCGCCGCTCAGCTCAACTTCCAGACCATGACCCCCAATATCCCCGAGGTTCTGAGCCCACCTCTATCGCCTCCTGGCGTTCAGCGTGGTCCCCAACGCAGCATTGCAAAGACTTCTGCGCTCAAGCTCATCACATCTTTTGGTGACCAAGCGCAAAAGTCAAAGTTCTTTGCTGGTGATGGCGGCCAGACTCCCATTGCTGCTGGCGTCACCCCCATTGCTGACTCTGCCGGTTCTCCTGCTTTCTCTCACGCTTCCAACAACGAGGTCACGACGGCGTTCCTCCGCCCCTCCAACAACAGCAGATTCAACACCCCTACTTCTGCTCGAGCACGCGGCCGCTTGCCATCCATTGGTGAGATTCCATCCGATCTCAACCGCAATGCCCTCAGATCCGCCGAGCTCTCTGCCGCTCCGTACGACTACGAACCTCGAACCACCCACATCCGGACTCCATCCGGCAATGAGAATATGACGGTTGGTACTGCATTGCAGCGCGCTGCCACCGCCAGCCCGATGATGATGCGAGAGCATGCGCAACGTGTCGTTCAGCCCGGCGAAGGAGATTTCCCACCTCCACCTGACCAGGCCGTCATGTTCAAGATGCAGCAGGCCTCGAGAAACCGCCGCAACGGTTCGCGTGACCGCATCCCCATGGGCATCAACCTGCAGCTCCAGCCCGAAGTCACCCACCCAGTAGAGGTGACTTCGCCAGAACAGTCTGTTACTTCGTCTACGCGCTACCACTGGCCCACGCGCCGCCGAGGACCTGCATCCGTGGCCAGCTCTGTCACATCTGCATCGAGCGCTGGACGCAGCCTTCGCCACCAAGCTGTGCGGAACCGAGAAGATTACATTCACAGCCTTGATGCCGCCAACCATTATTCCAAGAGGCAACGAAGCCGTCAACGTAGCCAGTCGAGAACCCGAGATGCTTCGCGCAGTCGCGGAGGTAGCCGAGAACGAACTGCTCGCTCCAGAGAGCCCTCCGAGGAGCGTGGTCGCGTTGCTGGTCGAGGCTGGCCCAAGGCGAAGCGATCCCCGACTTCTCCAATTCCCATGTCTCCCGAGGATCTGCTGAACCTAAGCACTCCCCGCCACGCCAAGGTTGATGAACCAAACACAGTACGCAAGGTCAGCGGATCAGTCGCCAAGGCCCCAAGCCGAGGATCGAGCCGTGGAAGCCGCCGCAGGAGCCCCGATGGCAAAAACCGTCCACCGGCCTTGAAGATCCGCGGTCGTAGCCAGGGTCGTGACGGCTCTGTGCAGCGTTCTCCTTCTTCTCCCGTACCACTGTCTGCTGTTCCTCATTATCAGGGCTCCGAGGATGAGGAGGACTTTAGAGCTGCCATGGCTGCCCAAGAGGAGTTTAGAAACAAGCACAGCCGCAGTGTCAGCCGAGGTCTGAACTCGCCAGCACTGAACAAACAAGATGCCCTGGAGAACAGGCCAAGGGCCAACTCTGAGGCGGTGAATATCGACGAGCCAATGACTCTCCACGGTAGAGCTGCTTCAACTGAGCACGCTGGCGATCTCAGGCAGATGAAGGATGAGCGCCAGCGAAAGAAGGAACAAGCTGCTCGAGAACTCGAGGAGCGTCGCAAGTCTCTGGCCAAGCGTGCCCAGACGCCCTCGATCCCTCATCCCAACGAGTTCTCTCCAGCTCTTGCAGTCACTGTTGAAACCGCAGAGCCCAAGCCACTACTAGACGACATTCCTCCTCGCAGCGCTACCGAGCCGCCGCAAAGAAGCATGTATGCCCGAAGCGGACCTGTCATTGGACTTCCTGCAACCCCCAAGGCCATGAGACTCGTCATCGAGGGCAAGCATGATCAGTCTGGCAGCACGCCCAGGCCCGAGGTGCCCGCGATCCCGGCAAACTATGCTCCGAGCTACTCACCCGAAGCTTCTCCCGAACCCTCGCCGGCCAAGGAGGAGCCTAGCTTTGAGCCCAGCCTGACTCTCCTGCCGTCGACCGTTTATCAGCCGCCGACTCGACCCATGATTCCTCGCAGCATGTCGGCCCCCATTCCGGATGAACCAGGCCAACGCCCTCAGCGTTACGGACGCAAGAGTAGCGTAGGGCGTATCGACGAAGTTGTCCCCGGCGAGCGACGCCGATCACACGAGGAGCCTGTACCCCCTCCTCCACCACCTCCCCCAGCGGCCTCGGTGCTGAAGGAGCTTAGACATCTTGCTTCGCCTCCACCGCCGCCTCCCGCTCCTCTTCAGGGCGCCCAGAGACATCACCAGGGCGGTGCCGTTGGATCGGGCATGATTGAAATCGTCATGGACGACGAGTCATCATCTGGCAACGACCAGGCTTCAGAGGCCAGCCCTCCCGCCCCCTCTCACAGGAGCCACAACCGAGGCCGAAGCATCGGAGACAGCAGCAGCATCTCCGGTCGCATTCACAAAGCCACCGAACGCCTTCGATCTGCCAGCCGCAGCCGCAAGGAGTACGTCCGCTCTCCTCCCTTCGAGGCACCCTACGAGAGCATCCCTCTGCCGCGACAGCTAAAGTCTCCCCCGCCGATCTCCTTCAACCCTGACGTTCTGTGCTCGCCTGTTGATTCAAGAAACAAGCACTTGTCGACTGGCCTGAACCGAAACGAGATGATCTAGGGGGTCTCTCCCGGGGAAGGCCGGCGCGCTGTGCGGTATTTTGTTCCCTTCTACCACTCCCTATAAAATTTGTCTGTTTCATTCAGTGCATGGCGATTGGCGTTTTATCTACCATCTCCAAGCCGATACCAATTTATCCAGCTTGGTGCATTATGCTTGCCATATCCGCTCAGGAGTATGGAGGCATGAAGTGCAAAATTCGTTGCTTTTCTTTTTCTTTCTCTTTTCGATATCACATCTCCAATCTCAAGACGGTTCTTGAAGCGAATACTACTGTCACACTCTTCGAGATGGGATCATGGCCTCATAGATTGGGGATTTTGTTTGAAGACTGTCGATATCTTGTCAACTTTACATTCATACGGGGAGGACTGGATGGGCGATGGAGGGTAAAAATTGGGGGTTGCGATGAGGATAACGTAGCGACTGCTTTATACAATGTTGCCTCGCGGCACTTGTTTGAGTTTTTGTGTGATGGAAGGAAAAGGATCTGGGTTGGGAAAGGAAATAGTTGAAAGATGAAGGGGCTGGGCTGGGCTGGACTGGACTGGCTGGATATGGATTGGATATCCATTTTTGATTCCCCCGGAGGGTTATTAGTATTCACGAATTGAATGATATGCTATTTTTCTTGGTACGCATTGAGTATTCTTTTGTCTTTTGTGAGGTGTTTGTTAGTATGTGGTGGTGCATTAAAAGGAACACTTTGCTTGTCTGCGTTGGAGGCAGTGGTGATAGCTTCACTTTTCTGCCCCTCAATTTATTGTGAGAGAGTTCGAACGGGTTCAACCGCAACATAAGTGTGCTATAAATGCATAAAATTCATGTCAAGGGCCTCAGAGGATGCAAAGATAATCAAATTGAGTTTTTAATTCCTTGTCCGTCACCAAACTCATCCGCCAAAAAATGCAAAAAGAAAAGTCGGCTGCTCCATCTCATCCACTTACCAACCCAAATCCCCCCGCACCAACGTGTTCCCACCCGCCACGCGACGGGGGAGAGATCTCTGCAGAGTGAGACCTCCCTCAAGGGTCATCTCCAGTGCTTAGGGCCGCAGCAAGTTCCAGCATCGTGAGTTTCCTGCACGAGTGGGCGGCCACCGCAGCGTTCGGGCGGGGCGCGGCGGAGGGCTGAGTGCCGAAGCATTCAGAATTGGGATGGGCGGTTGAGCGGGTTTGAGCGCCTTCACCGTTGGACCATTACAGTCGAGGAATAAAGCGCTTCTGTTGGCTTATATACCCTTGGTGCGGAAATGTGGCTGTGCCTGTGGCGTGGTGGGGCTGCCTCTGGAAGAGCTCCCTACAGCTTGGAGCTTCAGTATCACATCTCTAATCATCATCTGCAATCACCACAGCTCGGTCGCCATGTTTTATTCCTGGTTGGTATAACTACAAACTCAAGTATTCAATCTCACGACAGTCGCCATGGTCATCCACTCAACATGATGCTTTCAACATCACCCCGCCTTCACATCTGCCATCCCTCTCCAACAACCGCCGAATTCACCGTCACGACACTCCGTCCGATACCACAACCTCTCCACGCCCTCATTCTCCTCTCGCGCCTTGTCCTATCCGTACTCACCATCCTTATCCTCTACGCGCGCCTCACCCTCCACCCACTGCTCATCTCTGCCGCGCCCTCCCTCTTCAGCGTCCTGTCGTCCTCATACCTCGGCGCTCCAACCTCGATATCCGGCCTCGTGCAAGACGCACCGCTCTCCATTCTTGCTTCCACAAGTGTAGCTTTGCTATGGCTGCTGAGCCGAAGGGGCTACGCGAGCGAGAGCATTCTCGTCATGAGAGGCTTGGGCGTGCAGACCAGCGAGAGTCCAGGGAGCTATCTCGCGGGGACGGCGACGAGGTTTATACCTACGGAAAAGATTCAGGATATTCTTGTCAATGAGGCGTTTCTTGGGTTCGAGGTGAGGTACTACCTCATTGTTGTGGTCGAGGACGAGGAGGACGTTGTGGTGGTCTTCCCGGGCCTACTGCCGAGACGCAAGATCGTCGAACATGTATGGAGGGGTGTTCGGAGGTGCTTGTACGAACATGCAGGAGAGGATAAACCACCGAGCTGAGAGGAATTGAAGATGCGCCGCCACTGTTTGCACGTCTTTCGATTTCTCAACTTTTATAGGCACATGGTGTAATCTATTGTCTATTCGCCCATGGCCTCATCTGCCTTTCGCTTCCCAATGCCCCTTTGCGTTCGCATGTCCTCCGAGCTCGCATAGCCTTTTCTGATGGCATATCGCTCATTCTGCTCCTCAGGCGACTGCAGCTTATCCTTTCTCAACAGCGGCACGTAGCGGCCGCCCATCCGTCCAACGTTACCGCCCTCGTAGACAACAACGCTGCTCGCCTGCTTACCCGTTGGCTCAGGCCGGACAACTTGTCGTGACGGATCCTTGCTTCCCTGCGCCGAGACAAGCTGGAGCAGTTGATTCGAGAGAAGCTCGTCCAGCTTGCGCTCTCGCCAGTGCGCCCACATGCCGTCCATGACGCCGAAAGGACCAGGCTTGCTCAGCGCGGGATCATCTGCGAGATACACCCAGTCAAGTCCATCCGTCTTCCTAGACGTGGGGTCGATAAGAGCAGAGTCTTGGCTGGGGAAGATGCAATCCCAAAGCACCAGGGGCACTTCATCGGCCATGACATAATTTGGCTTGCAAGGGTTGGCAGCCACGTCGAGCAAGGCTGTCACAACATCGGGTTTCTCCAATCCTTGGCCTGCCAGGAACAGCACAGCGACCATGTGACGAATCTGATGCCACAGGAAAGCTGATCCTCGAACATTAAACGAGTATACCTTGGGGTACACGGTGCCGTAGGTAGTCAAGCCCCTGGCGGGAGCATACCCCGAACCGGAGAGATAGGGCAGCGACGAGCTCACGTCAGTGACCTCCTCGATATCAGCCTCGTATATGGTGCGAACAAAGTTGGTGATCTGCTTGCCAGGATCGATCTTGCAAAAGTTGCGGAAATCGTGCTCGCCTTGGTAGCGCTTGGCCGCCTCGCGCATCGCCTCGATGTCGAGCCAGCCGTTCCTTGCACCGTCGGCGCTAGGCTCCGGCGTGAAGGCAGGCTGTGTAAAAAAGTAGCGGTACTGGCGCTCGCGGCATGAGAAACGGGCCGAAAAGTCTGGTGGTGGTGAGGGACACCAGGCGAGGATGCGGATATCAGGGGGTAGAAGACGGTTGAGAAGACGAGGGTACTGAAGCTCGTCCTTGATGGGGTCAAACGATGGTGCATGGTCTCTCTGTTCTTGCTCTTCCTCTCCATCTTGTCCAGATGGCTCATCAACAACCATTGCCTCGCCAGCTTCACTCTGCTGCTGCTGCTGCTGTCGCTTCTTGGGCAGGGGTCTATTGCTCCGAACTCGTAGACCAATAACCTGGCCAAAAGCGCTGACACCACGATCTGTACGACCGCATTTCGAGTACTCGCAGCATTCAAAGTCGACTACTCGCTCGTCATTGGGGAAGATGAGGCATGCCTTTGTGAGAGCATCCCACAGTTCCTCCTCGATAGATGGAGCATTGGCCATGGCCTGGAACTCGAAACCGCCGTAATTCTTGCCTAGATACGCAAGCTTCAATGCGATATATCGGGTAGAGTATTTGCTGGGATCCATCCTCTTCTTCTCCTTTGGTTTCGTTTCCTTTGGCTCATCTCCCCCCTCTCCTCCAATTTGAACCTGAGACTCGGGGCTTGGCTCTGGAGCAGGCCGACTTCTAAGCTGAGCCTCGAGCTCTCTGACCTTTTGGATGAGACCATTTTTGGTCCACGACTGATAGTTTGACGCGCCAGACATGGTGCGGTACTTGGCAGCTTTTCGCTGCGCGCGGGCTTGAGGTGATTCACCACCACTCGATGAGATTGTGCGTTCCAGTTCCAGGCGGGGATGAGGTTGGATTCGAGCTCCGCTGCTATTGACCCTGCGCGGACTTTGACGTCCAAGAGAGCGGCCAAAGGGTCTCATGTGAAGTTGGTGGGTTCCATGCAGGCCCCTCAGAGTTGATAAGTGGAAAAGGGCTTTGGTGCAAGTTCAAGATGTGGCGCAACTATCTGATATCTGTGGCTGTGGCTGTGTCTCTGTCTCTGTCACTATCATACGCCAGCCACAGTTGAGAGCACGAGATAAGTTACGTACTGCTCTCATCTCATCTCATCTCTCTATCTCTGGCTCCCGTCTCATTTAAACGCTCACTTGTGTCTGCATCAACGTTCACTGTATCGATTCATACTTTATTCAATTTGACATCATCAAATCTCTTGCATTGCAAAGATGGACACCGAAGTGGTCAGAATCCTCCTCGTGGGCGATGAAAAGTGTGGCAAGACAACGTTTCTTTCGTACGTAGCGTCCAACTCGTCTATTGAATTCCAAACATCCCCTGCTAAACCCTACATCTTCAGGCGACTCAGTGCCGGCGAAAAAGTCAACCCGATTCCCATGCTCCGTGACATGGACCAGCCTCACATCTTCGAGATAAGGACGGGAGCCAGGCAGTTTCGATTCGAGTTCTTTGACACATCGTGCCCTGACAACTGGAGGACCCTGGATCCCGATGCCATTGTTATTTGCTTTGACATCAGCCAGCGACTGAGTCTTATCAACATGCAGAGATATGTAGGTGCTTTCCCCTGTGTGAACCAAGTAAACAACTGAGACCCGATAGTGGATCAATGAAGTCAAGACGGCGTTTCGGCGAATCGATACCCTGCCGGTTATTGTTCTTGGGCTGAAGCGCGATCTGAGGTCAGAGGATGATCCCAACGGCATCATTTACCCGCAAGAAGCGTACCAATCTGCGCAGACGCTGAGAGCAGATCGATATGTAGAGTGCTCGGCAGTGACGGGTGAATTGCTCAAGTTGGCGTTTGAGGATTTGTGCAAGACAGCCATAACTCCAACAACAGGCGTAGACAGTCAGAGTGCAAGCACATGCACCATATTATAACATGTGCGGGTACTTGGCGAGCAAGGATTTCAGGCAGCGGCGTCGTTCATAGAGACATCAGGGCCGCCTTCTTCCTCCGCGCCATCTTCTGGGGCAGGAAACTGGCCAAGGACTTGATGGATGATGTTAACCATGGCCTCTTGCTGATCCTCATTGAACCGCTCAGACATGTCCTCGACAACTGTGTTGAGGGCCGCCGCAGAAGCTGGGCGCAGATTCAGGATCATGACAACTTCACCCTTGGCGAGGTTGTAGGGACGTAGCCGCTCAAGGAGGGTGGTGATGCAGCCCTCGGTGTAGGGAAGGGGTTCTTGGCTTAGAGGACCAGGGTTTGTGCGAAGATACTGGAGTAGCTGGAGGAATCGTCAGTAAAATTTTCACGTCTCTAGTTGAATTTCATATTTTTAATGATATTGACGTTGGCTTAACAAAAAAAAAAGGCCTACCTCGCGAACTACTGTTTCCAGATTTGGGGGACCTCGGCGTTTGGCATTCTTGTAGCGTTCACGCTGATCAACGACATGCTGATACACCTCGTAGTTGGTGAGAACAGCGGATTGAGACTCGATGACCTTCATGGCTTTTGGGGATCGACTCACTTGAAGAGCTGCAGGATCTTATGTGCGTGAGTGAAGGGTCTGATCTGGCTGATGGTGTGGAGAAATGGAAGTTGGTGGCTGGGGCCAATCAGAGGCTGGGTATTAAGCAAGGCTGAGAAAATGGCAAAATTGAGGAGGCTTTTGCTTTTGTGTCGCTGCAACTTCATCTTGCAATCTAGCAAACTACGACAGCCTGCATCTTCTTATCCCATCGGTTTGTTACTGGTATCAACTCTCGATTTGCTAGTAAACCAACATTCTACCTCGTTTCAACCTCATCGTGCCCCCCAACCCGAGACACTCCGGCATCGCAGCAAAACCGTCTGTCTGTGTGCTTTTGGATCCCTGCCCTGTCAGCGGCTCAGCTAGCTTTGCAAATAGCGGCGCTGTTCAAGTATGAGAAGCGAGACAAGAAACGTTTAATACCCTGTTAATTTCCAAATGCATTTGTCACGATGCTGCATGATAATCATGAAAGATGATCGAATCTTAACTATGCTACTTTGTCAGACATGTAATTAGCCCATTTTCCGCCATTTGTTGTATAATACTAAATACGCCCACCTCCAGAGCTGCTGTCAAGTTGATCATCAAGTCCTGATTCTCGAAAAGCAGAAAGGAGATACGGAAAGAAAGAAAACTACAGGAATGATATCTCAATACCATGTGCAGAGATCTCTTTTCCCTGTGTAAGCTCGGGCTCTTGTGAGACACACTTGATTCGAGCCTCAAGCTAAAGAGCTTGATGTTGATTCCTTCAGCCACAATCGGCATCCAAACTCTGCGCTATTGTCTAGGACGCTCGTTAAATCAGCTGGAATAAGATGAGACTAGTGATTTTGAGCGCTCATCGAAACCATCATCTCAAGGTCCGAAGGGATCTGCCACTGATGGGCCGTTGCGGCACGACGAAATGCGTCAACCGCCTCAAGCATGTTGTAGTCCATTTTATTTCTACCGGACCCACTGGATAAACATCTGTCAAGGCGAGCCGGGGGGTCCTTTTCGCAAAGGTTCATTCGAACCTCGAGGAACACCTTTTCAAGCGACAGTGCTGGAGACCAACCCGAGTTGGTGAGTAACTCGGAACATATGGCGCCACCAATCGTAACATGCCCTCCACCTCCTTGAGAAAATGGTAAAAATCGTGGGCGGACTACGCGGACGAAAGGTGGTGATATTGGAAAAGACGCACCGAAGCGGAGCTCAAGAACGATGCTAGAGCAGCCGTGACGGGTCATATCCTGGGCAAGAGGAAGGTTCATGTCAAAGCTGTGAAGCTCGACGATCCAGTGGAATAGGTTATCGAGCTTCTCCAAGTCGATATACCACCCTAGAGTGGATAGCATGGTTTTGGACTGAATCTTCTGTAGGTCCTTGATTTGGCCGTTGAGTGCCCGGAGAGCAGCAGGGGACGACGATGCCCAAGTAGGCTCGACGAGTTTGGGCAGAGAACCAAGGTCAGTTTGACCCGGCTGGAAAGGCATGACGTTGTCAAGTTCCTGTGCACCTGAATCCTCCGGCCCAAAACGACGCGTTTCTCCCAAACCCGAGTCTGTAGATGTTCTTCGTCTGTTTCGCATCGTATCTCTTTGCTGTGTGCCGTCATCCTCATCATCCGAAGCCAAGAGATCATCCATTTCAATATCGTTATCTTCTAGGATCTCGTCTCCTGCGCAATCAAGCACTATAGGACATGACTTTGCTGAACCTAGAACGTCTACCTGGCTTTGCCCGAGAGCGCGTCGACGGGAAGCTGATATCGCGGAAACCGGTATGCTGATTCGGCGATTCGCATTCCCGGTCAATTCATGGCTCGGATCCTGTTTTAGGTATGCAGATGCATCAGAGGCTGACATCTCAGAAGCCGCCAGCTGTGGCAGTGACTCTCCAACTTGAATAAAGAGGTAGCGACACTGAATCCATTCAATCTTGTCAATAACGAAGAAGGGATTCGTCGAAACGAACTGCGCTGGTTCATTTACGATCTCGCAAATGCTGATGGCGTTTCTGACACTGAGTGCAGAATTTGGCCAGATATATGGGGACTATTGCAACAGCACTGTTAGCAAAAATACTTGAATGAGAAAGATATCTTGGGACAAGAACTCCTGATCAGATGATTTGGCCCTGGCATTTTTGCCAGGACGCACACTACGTCCATACCAGCTTCCAGTCAACTTAGGAACGCAGATCAACTTACTTTTGATTGTGATCTGGAAGACCTAGTGGAGTATGAAGAGCTGGTTTTGAAATCTTTCGCCAAGTAAACACCGTTACCGTAGGCACGGCCATTCAATATCGCAGAAAAGTCTAGGCCAGTCCGTATGATGCTGTGCCAATTCTCAAGTGGGCTGCCATGCCAAGCGAAAAGACTATGATATATCTCTTGTTTGCCTCTTCCTTGAGCTCTTCCCACTCGCATTAGCTCTTGTAAGAAAACCTCTTCTTTATCCGGAGATCCCTGTGCGAAACGAAACTGCAACCATCCTCGATCAACGCCATGAACAAGGTTGCGCGCTTCAGTCTCATTAATACCCAAGGATGACCCGGGTACTGGGGCGTCCTGGACGATATGTGATCGATTGGACGCAACGATCCAGTGAAGAAGACCGAGCGTTGACGCATCCATACGCTGCCAGGAATTTAGTCGACGTCCTGGTCTTTGTGTGAGGTAATCTCTCATCTCGTGCACCGATGGGATGCAGTTGATCATGGTAGTAAGTGCTTGGTCACGCGCCGTTTTCGGGAGATCGTCGATGTCCTGGTCGTATTTGAAGACCATGGCTTCCACCCCTGAGGGGTTAGGATGGGTAGCCTGCGTAATTTGCTTGTTTGTTGGCATCATCTCAACAGTGAGCGGGCTGGCATACGTTGCAACAATTCGAAAGGTATATTCCATATTCTTACAGGAATCTACGATGCAGATATATCTCTCAAGAGCTGTAGACTCTGCTAGTATCTTTGCTTAATGGTATGATTGGGATGTGTCAACTTACATCCTTGCATGATAGGTGTTGATGGTTGAACTTTCGAGTCACTGACGACCACAAGTATATAGTGACCCTCCCTGATTGAGCTATAAGAGGCATAATCAGTACTTTCAAATCTGATCGTGTTGGTTTGAAAGCAAGCATCGACGAAAAGGGCCCCAGTTGGACTCGGCGCAAATCCTGAACTGGCGCACTTCAGTCCCAAGCCTCGAGGAAACTCGCGAAGTCTGCTGACAGAGACAGAAGAATAGAAGAAGCTGATGAGAAGATCAACAAAATGTGGGTTGCTGATAATTTCATGCTCGATACTCCTTCCGAACCCCAAGGATAGATATTGATGTAGACAAAGCGAGCTCCCGCAAACATAAGGCTTGACGGCTTCAAATTCCCCATCGATTTTCTGGTGGCAAACCATACAGTACTTTGTGCACCTGATCAATCTTTGAAGGCCGAACTGCATTGAAACAAGGAGAATATTGATGTCATTTCCGCTTGCCAAGACGTAGTCACGCCGAAGAAACTCGAGGCCAGACCAATCGGCAACTTTGTCCTGCGCAAGGCATACATCTGTTTTTTCAGGTGCACGCATCCCTTCCTCATTATGATTGTTTCTGCTCAGCTGAAATTTGACTTCCTGAGCCTGATCCCATGAAATACTCTCGGACCGTCGCAACCGCAAAAGGCTTGGGAATTCCGTGTTCAAGAGCGTTTCCAGGGATGCAGACATCGAGAGAGGCGTAAAAGATCCAGTATCGTCCTGTTGGTAGTCATTGGGCTCCTCGAATTCCTTCCAATCCGCGTGTTCAAACATTCGTCTCATGGAATGGTATGATGGCTTCTGGCTGGCGCATTTGCCAAATCTGTACTGCACTGTCGTTTGATCGGAACGAAGTAGTAGGAAATCTGAGAGAAATGGATACCCTTTTGGTAATCTGAATAGCATGGCCACGTACTCAGCCGGTTTGAGGTCCCATGCTGCCAAGGTTTCTTCAGGGATGCCGAGTTTCGAGACCCTGATAGAAAGGGAAAAGATGTCAAAAGCATTATTTCTCTTGTCTGTGAAAGGGACTGAAATATGCAAGCCTTCTTCTTTTGCTTCTCGTAGATGGCGCTTGAGTCGTAATGTTGATTCACGAGAGGTAAAGCTGTCTGTATCAGTTACAGACTGCCTCGTAGGTGGCAATGGGTCAATGTCGGCCATATATTCGTCCTCTTCATAGTCTGAGGCTTGGTCGGAATAAAAGGTAGACTGATCATCTGCTTCATCGATTCCAGTAAAGGACATCTGCGAGGTCGTCTCGTCTTGGTGATGCAACTTTGAAGATAATATTCTGGAAATCAATGCGATGACACCCGTGACGCTCTTGCGTTCGGTCAAACCAGATATCTCTGGCAGCCATCCCTCTAGATCGCGTGGGATTGCTGTGTCGGAAGAAGTAAATATCAGGAAGCCTGCATGTCTCGGGTACGAGTCGGCATCTGGTACAAGGTTAACTCTGGATCAGCTTGGGCATTCCTATCTGAGTGAGAGAATAAAAGATTCTGTTGGATTATGCAGCCACTGACCTAGTCAATGGTATTTACTCTAGTCCGTAACGAAGGATGGCATGCTTACCTGTCGATAGAGCCTGAATATCGATGGGGTGTAGTCCAGTGTCGGGAGTATAGGTAAAGACTATCTCCCCATCGGAATCACCTTTTCGTATATTTGACACCCGAGGAAAGTTATCCGCCATCTCGACTGCAGCTTTCAGGTCGAGGTTGAACTGCTTGATGCCCATAATGGCGGCACAGGGAGGAGTCGCTGTCGGCGGCGTCGAGGGGCACGACGAAGGTGCTGAAGATAGGAGATAGCCACTTGTCTTTTTCAGGAGAGTAGAATAGACGAGGCAGTCAGATATGCCATATGACAGAGTTGAGGAAGAAGCTTGATGAGGTTGTTAGGATGGATGTATGTATATGTAGTAAGTAACTGCCCATCAGCGACTAAAGTGATGGACAACAGTTGAGTGACTGGGGACATGTGTGATGAATATAGAAAGGTCGTGATGAAAAGTTAAAAGAACAAAAGGCAAAGGCAAAGGCAAAGGCAAAGGCAAAGAGCAGGTGCAGCCGCAGCCGCAGGTGTGATGCAGCAGGTCACTCACTACCTTGCTCATAACCTATGGTAGGTACCTATCTTTTAACAGGTCAGCGTACACACACATATCTACTACTTCACTCTTTACGTGACGCAAAGCAGACCATTCATCTAATACAACCTTGATCTCTTAATCAAGTTGCGTTTAATCTTGTCCAAGCACTTTGCCTGTAATTTTGTTACTGGGACATTCACGGTCCAAGTTGGAACCCTGCTGTCCTCAGCGAGTATGAGGTGGAACAGACATGTTGCTGCCTGTTGTAGTAGGCAGGTAGGTACATGTATCTAGTTGTTGGTTGGTCACATCCAACGGCGGGGTTGATGACATGGAAAGGATGAACGCAGAGGTCGAGTTAGGTAACTAGGTACTAAGGTAGGCGCTTGGGCAATCGTCTAGACACAGAGTGTGAATACCCTTTGAATTTTAACGATAAAATGTATCAAATAGGGTAGGACGTTGTCAATACTATCCAAGTTACAGGCCAAGACTAGTAGATTGTCCAGATTGGCAGATCCCTCCCCTGGTCAGCCCTACCAATAGCGTCGATTTATGTATTGTACATGGCTGAACTCGGTAGCGGTGTTGAGCCTAGGACCTGATTGGCATGGTAGATGAAATTGATACAGGGATAGAATAGTCTAGACTGTAATTATCTACTAACCTAGATATGAAACGAGAATAAGAATGAGAATGAAGCTGTCATGGACCAACAATGAATATTTGGCTTGGCAGTTCTAGTTCTATTTCTTGGCGTCCCAACTTACAAGAGATCCTGCTTATCTAGGTACTGATGGGAATGTGCGCATTTTGCTCTGGCTCTATAGCTAATCGCGCTGCAGTGGCCAACGGAATCTTGGCGCTATTCGCTCACCTTATTGTAATTTGCCGTACTGTACGGAGTAGGCCCGGTAGGTAGCGAGGCGCAAAGCTTGCAGAGAACCACCACACAACATGGACTTCAGCAGGCCACTGTAAGGGAGTCTGATAATATGTGTACTTTGTTTATGACTCTGGGTATGTTCAGGGCTTCAAGTCTCTTTATGCCCCAGCAAACCATATAACTAGCTCATCATCCAGCAGACCATTCATCAGAGATGTAAACCAGTATAAATGCATGGCTTTCCCCCTCCCATTCCTGCATCGCGACACTACCCTCTCTTATTAGTCTATCCCACCATGCAGTCTCCCTCACCGAGCAAAAAGTCGTGGGATAGCCTGCCTAGCGAAATCCGCCTTCTCATCTTCCAGAGTTTGATGCAAGATGGCTCCAAGCTCGCTTGCCTGGCCGCCGTATCTCGAGCGTGGCAGGCTGACCTCGAGCGATACAATTTTACTCGCATCAGATTAACCCCATCGCGCCTCAAGGATTTCCGTTCCATAATCCGTCGCAATCAGGCTCTCGTACGCTATATCTGGTTCTGCTTAGAACTAGACAGCTATAATTGCACACAGTGTGCGCCTAGGACTGGAGCGCTCACAAGTGAAGAGGTGACTGCGGCATTGACTGTTAGCGACACAGAACACTGTCCTATTACCACGGCCTTGCAGGATTTATTCTCGATTCTCAGTGAATGGGATCAAGATGGCGAATTAATGCTTGACATTAGCATTTACTCGCCTAGTGACGCTCAACATTGGTTTCCCTATCTAACCTTTATGCCTGATAGCCCTTCCGATAGGCTAGAGGGTAGTGGCCTAAAGCCGACCACAATAAGCCAAGGCTATCATGACCCTCTCCACGGCTGGGTTGCTGGTTTTCGACACTCAGCTCCACCTCGGGCAGCGGTCCATAAAGTTTTCCATTCTGTTATGGAGGAGGGACCGTTTGATAGTGACCAGTCAGAGTTCCAATGGTGGAATCAGCTCCCGTCAGTCTCCGCAGTTACTAGTATACTTCTCCGGCAACAGAACCGCCGCAGATGGAGGCCAAGCGCGCTGGCCCATATGTTGGCCCGTTTCCCCCGACTCCAGGCAGTCTATTATGAGCCCTGGAGGGAATGGAACACTATACAGCGCTATACAGATAAGGGTAAGTATTCCTACTCTTTATTCCTTAATAGTTGTGTATAATTGTTTGTTGTGGCTTACCGCTTATATTTATGGTCTAGAATATTTATCTCTTTTTGAGTCGATGCGACATGGCCATTATCCTCTTAAAAAGTTAGTAGTCTTTGAGAACTTCAACCAACAGTACCCTGTATTTATGCAGCGATTTCAATTCGGGGAGGATGTGGCCGACTGCGACAGTATTCGCAATCCAGCCCCAGCTGTTGGCCGAATGATTGCACTCACCAGCCTCCCGCTAGAGCATCTCGCCGCCTCCTTTATTATAGAGGCTAGTCATTTCTTCGCCATTGACCCCTCCTGGGAGTGGCCTAACCTAATCTCGCTGGTATTGACTTCCCGACTCCTTACGCCGGAAGAGATTTCCACCAAGATAGACGCTCTACTACAGGCAGCGGCGGTGGCGGCCCTCAGGATGCCACGGCTAGAAACCATGGAGATCTGGAACGGACAGAAAGGATTGGCGGCGCTCTTCCAGTATCGCGTGATCCGCGGTTCACAGCAAACCAGGATTCTTTGGAGGGGCACATGGAAATATCACATAATGAATGCCCTCTGTCCTTCAGGCTTGGGAAGCCGTCGGACATCTACATGCCAGTTGGAGACTCGATGTGGTCCAGGAACAGGTGGAGGAAGCAGCCATCCAGTCACATGGCGATGCCTTGCACCACCTAATGCTCTCTAGCCAAGCCATTCGGTCTGTCTCGTTGCAGCAGATCCGGAGGGAACAAAAGTCTCTGGAGGGCGTGGAGATTGTGTCATGATTCTGGATACTGCGTCTACTGAAAGTGGAAGCAAGGGTATCCGCCGGCTTGGGTGCTTGGGCATAATTGTTAAGAAATAATAGAGGCATCCACTTCTGACCTGGAAGCTGCACACTGTCTTGGACTTACATTTAACAGATGCAGACACTGAACCTGCACGAAACAGTACTTAGGATTCCTAGCCAACTGAGAGTCGAAGCTTCAGTATAGAGCAGGATTTAGTCACAGCCAAATCCGATGAAATTTGGTTCCCCAAAAGTCGTCAATGATCGAAATAGCATTGCAGACCAAGTACATATGAAATGAAACGTGATATATAGAGCACCAAGCCACGCCTAAGATCTGTCTACGCAGAATGCTCCCCGATTAGGGCATCTTGGTTGTTGGTTTAGCAGCCTCTGTCCTCCAGTGTCTACTGTAGGTATCTGCCCGTTCCTGCTTTGCTCCTGAGCCTGCAAAGGACTACCTCCCAATACATCTGAACTCATTTCGTCTCCTCGGGTCTCTTCGAGTGTGATTGAATTAGACGAGGTCTTCACGGAGGGCTCTTTACCAGTAGTGGGAAGATCCACGCGTGGGAGAGGGGAATCCGAGCCTTTGGTGGATGCTGTCTTTATATTAGACTTATTTGTATTCTCTTCATGCCTCGTAGCCACAAATTGACTATCGCGTTTCTGAATAAAGGCGAGCGATGGGGAATAAGGGAGGCTTGATACTCGTCGGGGTTGAAGTTCTGAAGGTCTTTGCAAGCGACCTACATATACCTCAAGGTCTTCAAGCTGAAGAACTAGCACTGCAAACCAGCTCTTAGATATATGCCAGTAGGCTAGGTATATCTGGTTTGCGACATGTATAAAGTAACTAGGCCATTTGAGATCCCTTGTCAACGAGGGCTTATTCGAGTCGGTGGTTGTTTTCTGTTCCGGACGTTGAGTTTAGCCCTTCGCCTACTGCTCTTCTGAGCTGATCCAGGGGGCAGGTTCCTGACTTGTTGTTGAAAGAAGTAAGGAATTTATTTAATAGAGCATTGCAGTATATCTCCGGGTTGATTATTAGGTACCCTTCCTAGTATAAATAGCACCTAGAATTTAAGTATTAAAGCTTTTAATTAGCTATTAAAATATTAATATAATTTTCTATCCCTAGTTGAAATTATTATTAAGAATACTATTAGTTACTTTACTAA
>JABFAK010000266.1:0-71833 GCA_013266265.1 Fusarium sp. NRRL 66182
CTTAAAAATAGATTCCTTAATATTAATAAAAAGCCAGACCTCTATAGCTATATAAATAGCTATTATATAAGGAAGGGCAGAAATTTCCTTAGGGATATTATAAAGCTTATTAGGAAATATCTCTATAACTTAGCTTAATTTAACTTATTTAATAAACTGGTTTTTAATATCAGGTTCTAGTATCTTTTTATTATCTTTATAGAAATCTTAGTTAAAATTAATAGTAGTAGTATTATAGGCTATAACTGCCCTTACTATTTCTAGACCTAAAAACTTAAATAGGCTATATATAGTATTCCTATAAAAGCTATAAAAAAAGATATACTTAATTAAGCTAATATCCCTAGCTCTAGATTATATATAGTTAGTAAGGGTATTAAAAGCTATTAGCTTTTCTATATTAATAGCAAGGCCTTATTTCTTACTAGTAAAGAAAATAGGCTTATTTTTAAATTTATTTTTAATTATAATAAATTTCTTTTTACTATTAAAAAGCTTATTAATAATATTAATCTTATTTAGGATTCTTTATTAGAAAGTAATAATAAGAATATAATAAAGAGTAAAGAGTTTAAAAGTTAACTAGCTAGCTAGGTAGTAAAGTAAGCTAATAAATATTAGAAACTATAAATCAATAATATTTATATTATAAGTTCTTTATTTTATAATTTAATTATTTTAGGAACTAGCTAGTTAGTTTTTAGGTTATAGATCTTTATTTATATAATAAACTTCCTAATAATCTCTATTTATTCAATAGATAAATCTTTCTAGATAAAATAGGTAAGTTCCTATATCTAGTTTTAAGTATATACTAATAAGCCTGGCTAAAAAGTAGCTATATAGCTAAGAACCTATATAAGGTAGTGGTATTTAGCAGGCTTGATATATAGTATATTCTGAAGATTATAATCTATTATCTATAAGATCTCCTAAGTACTAAGGAGAGTTCTATTTATAATAGTATGCCGAAATATAGAAATTTTATAGTGTCGTTAAAGTAGTTGTATGGGTGTGTGAGCCGTCATGACATAAAAACCGCAAATGCTTTATTTTGTCAAAGAGGCAGAAATTGACACTGTAACTACATATAGATTACAACCCCATTAAGTCTGTCTTTTGTGCAAACAGGCAGCTGATCGATTACAAAACGTCGTGGCTACATCGAAAATCAACTCGATATTCAGGTGCAGGGTAGTTTTGATTGAATCTACCGACATTTCGCCGTCGTCCAAACCATCTAGAGGTATGACCCTCGTCATTCATCATCCAGTCATTCAAATACATTGAACCCTTCTGCTTCCGGAGTGACCAGTCGTCACTTCAAAGGAGGCATGATAATCGATTCCTGACATGCGCGAGTTTATGGACTATGTCCACAGCGCCTTCTACGAAGCTACAGGATGGAATCGCGACAACTCGTATGCGGCGCTGAATGCGACTAGTGATGGTGAGAGACGCCAAGATGTCTTCATCCAAAGCTTCTGGCCTTGATACTGATATGGATTTCCAGCTCTCTTGAAATTCCAGACCCCTCGTGGGCTGCGACTCACCCTCTCCGCTCTCGCGAGCCCCAACTTTGCGACATCCTACCAGCTCGGTTCAGTTGGCATCGTCGATGGGTCTATCTCGTATCTCTTCTCGTCGGTCCCTCTTCGACTTCTCCTGACGCCGCAGTCGGAAACTGTCAACCTACCAGAGCTCCTGCGCTCATACAAGCCCCTTACCGAACTCCCGCACCGAATCAATCCTGGTTTTCAGACGCCAAAAGACAAGCCTGAATCCTCTCTCCTATACGGCCGGCTCTACCTACCCCAGTCCTTGGTTGAAGCTATGGTAGTCAAGCGGCTATCACCTGCGCTTCAGGTCCAGCTAAGTGCTGTATCCGCTCAGCACCTTAGAAATGGTGGGACGGTACTAGGACTGGCACAGTATGATGTGGGCAAGTATGCACTCGAAGGATTGGCGTCTTCAGATGGAGGATTGCTCGGTTTCAGAGGCGTGTACAACTTTGGCGGCGATGCTGAAAACCCATCGGCTGCAACCCAGCTCGACATTGGAAATGGTGATAGGGAGAGAATCTATGGGCGATTCAGCACAGGTGGAGAAATTTATTATGGCACGCTCAACAAGTCAGGCGGAATCAGCCTGGGGACTCGATTTGCGACGTTACCCGCTCACAAGGGTACCCCTTTGTCCGCAACGTTCACCCTGAATCCCCTGATGGGTAACATTAGCGCAAGTTATGCTGTGGTGGCTGGTAGACATTGCAGCCTCGCGACGCAGATGGAGTTCAATGTGTTTAGCTACGAGAGCGCTTGGGCGATTGGCATGGAACTATGGCGGAAACCGTTTACCCGGCCAGTTCTCGATGAAGAACCGGATGAGAAACCACCAGTCTTGGAGGAAGTTGACGAGAAACGACCAAAAGAACGCAGCTTCCAAGCCAAGCTGGAGTGGCGATTAGACGACCCAGAGCCAGTTGTCGTCAAGCCACCACCACCACCGCCTCCCCCAAAGGAAGAGCCAGAACCTGAAAATCCCGGAGAAGAGAGATATGCTGGTGTGCTAAAGACTCGTCTGGACCAGAATATGCGGATAGGGTTACTCTGGGAGGGACGTGTCAAGTCACTGTTGTTCAGCTTGGGCAGTGGCATTGATCTGAGGAAACTCGACAAGCCTTTCCGAACGGTGGGGTTGGAAATCCAGTTCTCTTCGTGAATGGGTAGCAAGCCATGGTGTGTCGAGCCTTGTGATTCTCATGCTGCATGGCAGTATGCATACAGCCAGTTGGGCCGTATGACTATGAAAAGCGTGGTTGTTAAGGCTATATGGTAGCTTACATAACGAAGACGAAGTACACAGGTATATGGAGTATGTCAGCGGGAATCGGCTTGCGGGTTTATCACTTGTAACATTACTGGACGACAGGAGCATATCACGGGCGTTGTGGGGCATTGCTAAGCTAGTTCCAAGTGCAGGCTGAGTTTTAGACTTGAAATCGAGAATGATGAGGTAGTCATTTAATTGGTCTCGCGATATCTTGAGAGCTTGGATAATTACATGCACCCGTGTGGCTAATAATAACAAACTACGGAAATGATTCTTTCTGTGTCAGACACAATCAAGCTAAACAAGCTCACGATGCCGTGAGAGCCGATCGAGTCGTTGCATGGCTTCAGCATCTATAAATTTGAGAACCCTGATGGCCTTGCTGGTCTGTCAAGCTGTGGCTAGTGATGGGCGGATGTTGATTTAAAATCAATTTATTTCTGACTGGTGCGCCACACCTTCTGTTACAGATACCATGATCCATATGATGTAATTTATCTTTTTCGCCAGCATATAATTAGCCAAAGATATCAAAATAAAAGAGACAACACCCAGAGATGTACAGGAACGCAATTGACTCAGAGACATTCAAGACTTGCTTATCATCTGATAACAAGCTATCGAGTTGAAGACCTGCACCAGCCACACCTTAAATGGCCATCAAGGTTCTCACCTTAAACCGACCCATGTACCCACCTTGAAAGGCATTTAATCATCAGCCCCGTCTCTATTGTTTCCACACAGGTGCGTACAACCTGTGATCTGCTGTGACTAACAACTGTGAGTTGTGATAGTGTAAACTGCCAAGAAACATGGTAGTTGTTGAGCTCTATGATCTCAGTGTTACTTGTAGATAGATCAATGTACAACAGAAACAAGCTGACCCTGTAATGGGACTAGATTGTATAGGCATGCAGGTATCTGTAGCATGTACCTTGGAGTTTCTGCCATGGCCCGAGAAGGCAAGGTACCTCCTATTCCATTCAGCTTCATAATTCGAAAGCAAGTACTCTAGGAATTCCTTCTCTCGTCACCAGAATAGAGACAACAAAGCCACTTACACCTACCTTTATAGGTACCTAGGTAGGTAGCCAATGTCATCAGGAAAATGGATCTAACCATTTATCCACGAGAGTTCATACTTGTACCATCAGCATCAGCATCAGCATCGGATCATATTCTACCGCATCTTCAACTTGATTCCATCCCACGCTTCCAGCTCAGATAACTTTAGTCAAAGCATCTCTCGGCATCTTGCTTCCGTCTACTGGATACTCGACCCTCTATCAAGCTAAACCCGGCAGCTAACTCGAGCCTACCCGGTTTAACGGCATCTTTTACCCACATACGATTCCAGAGGTCGAACCGCCATCAGGGTGCTCTCTTGTCTTGACTGCCTTACCTACCTATCTTGTTTGTTTCTTCTTCCCAGCAGAGTCAAACAAGACGGGGATTGACCTATAAAACCCATTAGAACTTGCGTGTTTATCGAGTTTTCACAGCAATAGCATTCAGGAGCATGCTCAGTCCGATACTAGCGCGCCTTAGCCTTTGATCCTCGCTCGAATCACGCAGCGCGTTTATCCTTGGTCGCTTCCTCTTTGGGGAACAGTTGGTTGATATAATCCTTGTCCGTCTAGCACCAAGTCTTGGCATTTAGCACCATCATCATCCCCGGCTACTTACCTAAATCCTATCGGCTCATATCCATATATTCTTCGGGCCCTGCCCTACGTCGCATACATGAGACCTTCTCCTCACTTCATCCTCACCCAGAATCCAGACTTTTACTTTCGACACATCGACAGCATGGCCGACGCAGCAGAGTGTGCGGGTGAAGCTGTCGATCTCGGCCGTAGAGGTCTCCGAGTCGCTGCCATCTTCATCATCATGGCATCCTCACTCCTCGGCGCCATCCTGCCCATTTTCCTAGCGCGCCAAAAGACGATACCGGTACCCAAGCTGGCCTTCTTTATCTGCAAGTTCATCGGTACTGGTGTCATAATAGCAACATCCTTTATGCACCTGCTGGTTCCCGCCGTCGAGAACCTAGGCGATGAGTGTCTCCAAGACCGCTTGGGCGGCTACGACTGGGCCGAGGCCATTGCGCTCATGACGGTCATCGTCATGTTCTTCATCGAAATGCTGGCTGCTCGCCTTAGTAATGACGACATGGAGCACAATCACTCCATGGAGATTGATGCTGAGCTTGACCCTGCTATGGACATCATCAAGAAGCAAGGCAGCCGCAGAATCAACACAGATATTGAGAATGATGGGCGACGTGGGTCTGGCTATGCTCCCGGCGGTGATGTCCACCTCGCCCATGGCCGTGAGCACAAGGAGGGCGATGCGCAGGGCGGTCTTGCTGGCCAGCTTCTCGCCATCTTCATCCTCGAATTCGGCGTTGTCTTCCACAGCATCTTTATCGGCCTCACTCTCGGTACGATTGCCTCGGATGAGCTCAACGTGCTTTTGATCGTTCTCGTCTTCCACCAGATGTTTGAGGGCCTCGGTCTAGGTTCACGTCTGGCCGTCGCCCCTTGGCCCAGTAACCGACAATGGATGCCCTACTTGCTCGGCTTGATCTTTGCTTTTTCGACTCCCATTGGCATCGCCGCTGGTATAGGAGCTAAGCCCAATAATGCCAGCGACCAGAAGCTGATCAACGGTATCTTTGATGCCATTAGTGCTGGTATCCTTTTGTACACTGGTCTGGTTGAGCTCCTTGCACATGAGTTCATGTTCAATCCCTACATGCGCAAGGCACCCCTCAAGATTCTTTTGCTCGCCTTTGCTTGCGTTGCTTTTGGCGTTGTCGTCATGGCTGTTCTTGCCAAGTGGGCTTGATCGGAATTGACTCAAAGAAAGGACAGTCGATCCGCGCGCTTTTCTGTGGATATTGTTGGACTAAACGGGAGGGCGTAATGGTGTATCGCAATGGATCATACGGATAGAATATCGATACCTAGTTTTTTATAACCTGAATTGTCAGTAATTGGTAGTAAACAAGAATGCTGTTGTCCTTTGCATCTGAGGATCTGATGTGAGATGCTGTTTGGACTATGGCAGGATTGTGCTCAGGTGCTTTCCCTTTAGTAAATCATTTACGTTGTAGCAGTTGAACCAAGTATTTTAGGAACCGGCAACGAAGAGTTTCATATTTCAAGGTTCGCATCTGGTTGCACCATCTTGAGACAAGTGACATATCGTCCACTTATACAAATATTTCCTAATCAGGCTGTTCACCGTGAGTGGGCAGTATCCGAAGCGCCCCACACTATCATACAGTGCGAAAAATAAAATCACCACTCCACACCGTATATTAGTACAGTGGGGGCCTAGGGTCGCAAAACCCTATCACAACACCACCAAACAAATTGATCCTCCTACCTTCACGATCGACCTCTGCCAACCGACGCTTCGACAACCACCCAACGCTATCCCTCTCCACCACCACCTCCAACAATACCGCAAAAATGGCCGGCGGAGTCACCGTTCGCGATGTCGATGTAGGTACTCCCTGAAGAACAAAAATCCAGCAGGAATCGAAAGAAACCGAAACAAACAAACACAATCTCCCACTCGACGACTTGGCGACGCAATCTTCCAAGAGAACCGCTCTGTCCGCGATGGCGCCTGCGCAGTGCGATAGTATACAATGAACGCTGTGTTGGCCGCTATGCGCTTCGGGGCCGGGTACAAATGGGATTGAGGAGCAGGCGCGAGGGAGTCGAAAGACTTCTGACGACGGAATCATGCTAATGGGTATTGTGTCTCCAGGCGCAGAAGTTCATCGAGTCTTATGCTGCTTTCATGAAGCGTCAGGGCAAGCTGCCCATCCCTGGTAGGCTTTGGACGATTCTCGTTGCAAAAATTCACTGCTAACTTTTTTTCAGGTTGGGTCGACACCGTCAAGACTGGTCCCGCCAAGGAGCTGCCTCCCCAGAACATTGACTGGTTCTACGTCCGCGCCGCCTCCATCGCCCGCCACGTCTACCTCCGCAAGACCGTCGGTGTCGGCCGTCTCCGCAAGGTCCACGGTACCGCCAAGAACCGCGGCAGCCGCCCCTCCAAGCACGTCGATGCTTCCGGCTCCGTCGACCGCAAGGTCATGCAGTCTCTTGAGAAGATCGGAGTCCTTGAGCAGGACGAGGACAAGGGTGGCCGCCGCATCACTCAGGCCGGCCAGCGTGATTTGGACCGAATTGCCCAGACCACCGCCGAGGCCGAGGAGGAGGAGGAGGATGACGAGTAAAAAAAAAAAAGTTAACCTTGCGGTTTCGGTCAAAGGTAGCAATGGATTTGGGCGTTGGGTCATAGACTTTGTCATGTATGAATGAGATTCCCCTGACTCTGGGTCATTCGGTTTGGTCAAATTGGACCCGTCCAAGTTGTCGTTCACTTTATGGTCGATTCTGCTCTTGTGAATGCTATGCTCAACTCTTGCTATTAACGTGCTATTAATGTGCTATTGCCAATATCGCTGCTCTTGGTAATTAGCGATGCAAATAAAGTGTCTTTCCCTCTACTCCCCTGCTCATCTCCCCTTTCTCAACCTAAACTCCTTATCCGTCCACCACCACCACCCGCCCCTTTTGAGGGGAAACCTCTTATCATCTTTCCATATTTATAGTCTGCATCATCTCTTTCTTTGTTTCCACCACGCACATCGTTAGCCAAACCCCGTGGTGGTGAGGTTATCGCCTGGCGATTCTCACATGCCTCCTCGATCGAGTTGATTCTAAGCATTTTCACTTTATTCTTTACCTCTGCATCTGCTATGAATATTTCACATCCGCATTTGTTATGAATATCGCCACCTACTCACTGTTTGAGCTTCTCGAAATAGCTTCAGCGCTGGGGTTGTGAAAAGGGGGCATGTGAGAGCATCTCCCTGACAGAGCGCCCGTACAACTGAATCGAGAGCATTATCCCCAAGCGCAAGAAGCGAGAGAGTCTGTGAATCATCATGCGATTTGCAAATCGCTACTTCTTTGCCTCGTTTCTTCATTTCCAGTGGAGTGATCTGTAAGTGTGCTGCAACTCCAACTCCTTACCCCTTTCAAGAAACTCACGCACCATTCAACCATAGGCACCACTCCTCTCTACTTGATACAACACTTGAGTAAATCTCACTCATATTGATTCATAATGACCAACTCTGAAGAGGTTGCGGAGGTGCTTCCTACTTTCGTCTCCTCAGTCAGCACACCTACACCTCTGATATACTTTCATCACGTTATAGACGCAGAAAGGACGACACTTACCGTCCAAGTGCTCGGAGCCAACCTCTCTTTCACATTCAGTCATAAAAGGGCAAAGCGAACCGCTTCGCAGTCAAACATAGCTTATCAGCTGGAGAACAAGACAACAGGGTTCATCGCCCTCGCTACACCTACCTCTGAGCGCATCGTACTCGCCGTCGCCGAGTCAGGCCATGGGATGGGGAAATATGGCGATGTCCTCGACCGAAGGCAGGGAACTCTTCCAAATAGTATCTGGACAAAAAGAGTCGTGGCCATGGGTAAGACCCTTGGCCGGAACATGAGACGACCGTTTGACAATCCGCAGCGTATACAGGGGAACACCGAGGGCATCTTTCTCGGCTCTCATGTAGAGGTCAAACTGGCTGTTCACGGCATCTGCGTTCTTCTGGAAACGTTTGGCATCACCAAGGACTTTGACAATGTCACTCTGCAGCAGTTGCAGCAACTTCGCCATGCGCGATGGGAGGATGGCTCACGCCCTGTCTTTGAAGTTTACTTTTCTCGAAAGCACTGCACGCCCTGTCTAGGACTTGTCAGACAGCTACAGGAGGTTACGGGAGTCAAAATCAGACTGCTTTGGAGACCCCGTCTTATCATGAAGACGTACCAGCTACGACCCGTGGATAAAGGCCGATTCAAAGGCCATGTTCAACCAGTGCAAGAGCCTGATCCTCAAGACTACGACTTTGGCGACATTCTTCCCGGAGATGCAGACATACAAGTCATCCCCGACGACGAGGAGGCCAGGGATGACATGGATACGATCGATCTCACCAACCTTTGCTCGACATCGCCGGCTGGAATCTCGGAAGAAATAGACGCCCTCATTGATGGCCTCGCCTATCGAGTAGGCCAGATGGAAGGGTCCCCAGACGGCGCAACAGCCGCTATCGTCGGCTTCGCTGCGACAATGAAAGCGCAGCGCAAGGATGTCAGCAAGCCGCTCCCCGCGACGCCGGTCATAGAACCACCAGTGGACATGGTTGAAGGCTGCGAACGAAACACGTTTCCCCGTGCACGGAGAAGCATCTTTGCTGGACGGCGCAAGAGGAATGACTCGAGAGCGAGAAGCGTCTCGCCTTCTACCGGCCGAGACGAAAGAGTCAGGGAGCGGTCGCCGAGACGCTGCAACATGGGGCGTTCGGGGAGACTCATGGTGGAGAGTCCCCGAGGACGTTCTGTGAGCAATCTGAGTTTTCGCTGAATCTCACTGTCTACGGTTAATATTTTTGGGTGGCCAAGGCCAGGAATCTGTCTGTCATGGAAGAAAACATCTCATCCACATCTCACAAGTTAGATGGCGGCCCAGCAAGGCAAAAGGAAAAGGGGTCAATGTGTAAGACTACTGGACGAAGTTTAGTGTAATATTACGGTTATGATGCGATGATACTAGTTTTAATTTTGGCAAAATTTGCCAACTATACTATTTTCACGTCTTAATTCTGATCATGAATGTGTATTGTTAGTCTCCGAGGTCAAAACGAGCCAAAATGACGACCAGCTAGTAATCTATGACTACCTATATATTGGAAAATATGTCATTGACCATTACTCTTGCTCTCTGAAGATCTATCAAGTCCTATTTCGTCGGCTTGTAATAGTTTCTCTATCATGTTGAACCTTTCCCAGTGCCATCTTGTAATAGCTTTCGAAACATGTCGCTCATCTCCCTCACCACGACATCCACATCGGGGGCCTCAGGTCCCTCATCGACCTCCTCAATGGCAGCTTCGAGGGCCTCTTCGTTTGTCTTGTCGGTGCCCGCGAGTCCTGTCTTACCCATCGTCAGGGCATTCTTGACATCCTTTCCGTGTCTGACCGGCCCCTTTGGTGTACCAGGTGTGATCGCGGTGCCTTCCAGGAGACTCTGCCATCGCGAGAGGTACACGCCTGGACCGGACATGTTGCCAGGGTCTGTCTCGTCCGAGTCGATGATGCGCTGGAGACGACAGAGCGATAATGCTTCAAGTTGTGTAAGGTATGCGGCGTGGTTATCCAACGCATTCAGTATGTCCTTTTGAGACTTTTCAGGGACAGATCGGAAGAGTCGGTTGAGCCGTTCCTCCATGGTACTCAAACCAACTACACCGTTGCTCATCCTTTCCGAATTGCCGTCGTTCGTTTTCCCAACAGGCCGCCGCTCTTGGCGGAATTTGAGAACAGCGTCTCTGGCCCATTTCCTCATCTCCTCCCAAACATCCGGACACGACACTGCAAACGCGTGGATCCATTTGTACATGAGCCCTCGATTTCTCATAAACAGATCAACATAGTCGTCCACGGTTGGCATGCCCCCCGCCTTCTTAGGCTTGCTAGTCTTGATAAAGTCGTCGATAAATGCTTGGCCGGCCTCAACATGCTCACGAAGGTCTATCTGGGAATGTACTGTGCGAATCATCGGTTCGTAGGCTGTGAATAAATCCTTGATCATGGCAGTGAACAGGTCGGGAGGCTGCCGGCAGAGAACAGCAGTTATACTCTCGCGATCACGTACAGAGAGTAGAGCGGAGTAGTATTCAAGACATTGGGCGTGTTTCTGGTCGTTGAGTTGGGTTGTCAAAGCCGGGTTAGATCCGTTGAATATGGCGGTAATGATGGATTGAGAATGCTCTATACTGGCATCTCTCACAGTTTTATGCTCGTCACGATTCAGAGCCATGTACTGACGGATCGCCTCCAGCATCTCATCGCTTGGTCGCTCCTTGGCCCTCTCGACCTTGTCAGCACCCTTGCGAAACTCTCCGGCATCCCATGATAGCACAAGAGAGATGATTCGCTGCAAGAGATTCATGCCGTCGTCGGCATTGGCAGTTAACCCGATCCAGTTGGTGACGCTGGTGACGCTCAGCTTGGCGAGGAGCAGGCGCATCATGGCGCTAATCATGCTAGCGGCATTGCCCACACGCAAGGTCTGCTTGACCATCTTGTAGGGAATGAGGTTGTGGACGTTTTCGAGTAGTTTGAGGAGGTACTGGCCTTCGGGAGAGAGGACGAATATGTGATGAAGAAAAGTGGCAAGACTGTGGATCGGTCAATAAAGAGGAGTTGAGAAGTCCGTCAGGGGGAGGAGAGCTTACTGGATGATGGCGTATTCTGCTGCTGCCCCGATGACAGGAGAATGCCCCTCAACATCATCGGTTTTGCTGAACTGATCAAACATTTCGTCTAGTAAATTTCCGTATACCAACCCCTCGACCACATCGTCCCAGGCCTTGACCAGGTCTGCCGCCTTTGTCCGATCATACTCGGCCTTTTTACCATGCCTGTGCTTGGTCTCGCCTGAGAACGTCTCTGGTTGATTGTTCCTCTCGACACCACCCAAGACTCCTCGGCTGACCATCTCGAGCAAACCGCTCGATCCCGTCGCCAACACCTTTCTTGTACCAAGCGCGCCCTTGTCGTAGCTCTCCGATAGCTCGGCTTCTCCAAACCTGGCCAGCAAGCCCTGCACGCGGACTGACCAGAACTCGCGTGGTAGATCTCTCACGCCTGGGAGCAAAAGGATGAATCGCGACAGCATCGTCTGCAGGATAGGCGTTGCAGATGGTTCCTGATCTTGCTCCTCCTTCTTAGCCTCGCCGACAACGGGTTCCTTTCCGTCCTTTACAGGCACTTGCTTGGGAGTTCCAGGTCTTGAGCTAGAAGGTGTTCCCGCCCAACTCCTCCAACCAGTACTTGGCGCTGCACTTTGGGTGGTTTGGGATTCAACCGTGGCCCTGGCGAAGGGATAGCCGTAGCCTGTCACGGCATCTGGGTACTTGAAGCTTTGGATTTCCGCAAATGTCTCATGATGCGTGAGAATGTCAAAAAGGGCCCGCACTTGCTCTGGTGCTAGCGTTGCAGAAGTCATGATGCCTGCTGTGCTATTGCATCAAGGGTGTTTGTTTAGTGATGGTCTAGGATATTGTGAAGAACGAGAGCAGAGTGAACGAAGAAGGAAAATGAGAGAGGAAAACAAGATAAAAGGCCCCTTCCCTATCAGAGTTGCTAGGTAATCATGTCAATTCTCTGGACTGATAATGACGATGACTATGTTAGGAATCGACGTTATCGTTTGGCATTTATCATAGTTAGTAGTAGTAGTAGTAGTAGTAGTGCTCGCTCACAATCAATGAATGAACGACTTCCTCAAAGGACAAGAGTGTAGTGACGTAGCCATCAGGCTGCAAGTCGCTAAGCCACTTTTGTGATAAGCAGCTCCACCACTAGAACGCTCAGATACGTAGTTATATCATTGACCTCCAGGTCAGCTTGCTCATCTTTCTTCGGCCAAGACTTGGTTCCAAGTGTAACTGAACCTTTGGAATGCCTAGCACATTCAGTAAGATCTAAAGAGGGTCCGGTCAACAGAAACTGTCAACACCACAGTCACGTCCTGGCAGGCCTGGTCATGCAGCAAAACAATCAATTTAAGCTATCAACTAACTGTGTATACCCTCGAACAAAGGAAACGGTCGTTAATTCACGTATTAATAACCCTGTAGGGCTTTTTCTTAGCCAAGCACCATCGACTCGTGCTTTATCCGCCCATCGTCATTGCTTCCGTTGTGGTATCAAAAACAAAAGATAATAAAGACAGCTCAAGCGCATGATAATGGGTATAACGTCAACAATCCTCCACTATTATTCTCCCAGTAACCCGAACCCACGGCTACCTCCACGAGGGTTCTAGACAACCGTGTTCAGATTCTGGCTGGTAGGGGCCTGTCCTGTGGGCAGACCCTGACCAGCAAAGCCAGTTTGGCCGTTGGCAAGGGGGTTACCCGCCATGTGCTTAGCATTGGGGTAGCCAGCGCCATTTCCGTTCAGGGCACCATTGTTAGTGAAGCCATTGCCCGCCTGCGAGTGCGAGTGGCCGTTTCCAGCATGGTAAAAGTCACGGCCATCGTCAGTGTTCTTGGGACCAAGGCTCGAGACAGGATGAGCCTTGCGCTGAATCTTGGGAGCTGCAGGAATATCGGTGCTCTTCTTGGCAGACCCGATAGAGAAAACGGGGCTCTCCCACTTGTCACCCTTGCGGGCGAGCTCCTTGTACTCGGTAGCCTTGGAGCTGATGCCGCCGGGGAGATGGATGTCGGGGAAGATGCTGTCCTCCTTGGTCATGGCAATGTTGGCCTTCTTGTCAGAAGCGACCGACTCGGCCTTCTTCTTGCCCTTGGTCAGCTGTTGCTGAGCAGCCTTGTAGTATCTGTTGTAGATGTTGGGAGCGTTCTCGGGGTTGCTCTTGGCCTCAGCAGTGGCGCGGTCGGCCTCCTGCTTGACCTGGAAGACAAGCTGGTCAAGCTTGTTGCACTGATCCTTAATGGCCTTCTCGATAGCCTTCTGCAGAGGAGGGCGGATGACCTTGAGCATGACGGGCTTGAACAAGGAGAAGAGCAGCTTGTGCTTTGACTGCTTCATCTTGATCTGAAGCTTGTTGAAGTCAACATCAACCTTCTCGACCTTGAAGTAGTTCTGACGATCCTTCTTGTCAGCGGTAGACACCTTCAACTTGAAGGAGAAACCATCACCAGGGAGGACGATATCGCAGACACCAGTATCAGTGAGCGAGGGGAATCCCTGCTTGCGCTTGACGTGGAAGCTCACGTCACGCAGATCCATCTGAATACCAGCAACCTTGACCTCAACGGTCTGATGGTTCTTGTTGGCAATCTTCTTGCGGCCCCAGCGGAAGTAGTGCTCGCTAGAGACCTCAAGGACGTTGGGGGCAAAGTTATCACTCTCCAGAACAAGGTTCTCAATGATGGCATCGAACTGAGAGTCGGTGTACTCAATACGAGGGATGGGGATGTAGGCGATGTTCTCGAGAGCGGCAGGAATAATAACGTCCCGTAGATCCTTGAGAAGATGGGGCTTGAAGACGGGCTTGCCATCCTGGTCGTTACCAAGGTCCTTGAAAAGTTTCTGGAGAGACCCAGCAAAGGCGTGGTTCTGAGCATCCTGATCAAACTGATCGGCGAGGAACTTAATCTCATCGACAACACGGTCGGTATGGCCGCGATACTTGTTACGGAGAAGGAACCTGCCCTGCTCGTAGAGCTGGTCCCACTCGCGGGTCGACTCGTCCTCGAGGATGTAGCCCTGCTGGAGGAGGCATCGACGGATGTAAGAGTCCATGGCCTTGAACCAGTCCTTGAGCTCGCGGTCATGGTCGGCATCACGGTAAATCTGACCAACGGACTCCCAGAGGTCCTCTGTAGAAGTGCCGTTGGCAAATCGCTCAATGATGGTGCGCAGGTCACGCTCGGCAGCACCCAAGCCGCCGCGGGCACCCTTGGCAGTCTCGGTGGATCCTTGACCAACAGCGCGGCCATGGCGACTATAGGTTTCGGCGAGGCGGAGGAGAGTTTGGATTGCCTGTGAATAGTCTTCATGCTGCTGGCACTCGAGAATCATCTTCTTGAGGCGCCAGATGGTCTGGTCCTTACGCTCCTGGGGCATCTTCTTATTAAAATATTCTCGGGTCTTGCGACGGTACTCCTCGTTGCGCTGCAGAATGTTCTCCTTGGTCTCTGGATCGACATTCTTGTCAAGTTTGTTCTCGGCCACCTGCCGAGCAGCACTCTTGCCGGCCTGGAGGTCGGTGTTGCGGGCAGTCTCGCGAGCAGCATCGGTGGAAGCGGGCGCGCCAGAACTGGCTGGAATGCTGCTGCTCTCAGGGCCAGAAGTAGCCTGAGGATAAGCACCAGACAGATCTTGCTGAGTGTTACCCTGCTGAACGTGACCGGGTTGGACGTTACCCTGCTGGTCCTGCTGGAGAGGCTGGCCGGGGACGGCAGCGTTGGTGCCAGCAGTGGCAATATCCTTCACATCCTGCTTAGGATTACCGCTGTAGAAGCCCTTGGCCTGTTGCTTGAAGTTATCCTTGGAGAAGTCGGGAGCCTCGTGCCAGACATTGTCTTGGGCGGGCTCGTCCATCTGTCGAAGCTGTTCATCAGAAGGACGAACGTGGGCAGCGGCATTGGTAGCAGCATCCCCGGCCATGTCGCGAAAGAGAACAGTAGCATCGGAAAGAAGCTTTCGGAACTGGCCGTTAGTGATGAGGAGTTGACCGAGTGTCCTCAAGCCCTCAAGGGCCTGGTCACCATCGTTCTTCGCGGCGTCTTTGCTGATAGGAGCATTGGGGGTGTTGACACTGCTGGGATCGAAGTGTGTAGTTTGCCAGATGAAGTCCTGAATCAGGTTGCCCTCGTTCTTGGAAAGAAGAAGGTACTTGGCTTGCTTGACAGCTTCAGCGGCATCCTTGACAAGGTCCTGGCCATCTGACGAGAGATTCTCGTGGCGGCCAGACATGGCGCGAGAGGCGAGGAAGCTGCTTAGGGCGACATCGATTTGGTCGTTCTGGATCGGAGCACGTCAGTATGGAAATCGTGAAGGGCAACGCACGGGGATCGCTCACCGAAGGAACCTTGCCATTTTGGAAAGCAGAAATAATACCATAGACTTGGAGCTTTCGGTTGACGTCGGCCTCCTTCGTCTTGGTGTCTGTGGGTTTGTTGACGTTGACGCCGGTAGACATGACGGGCAGCGGTGTAAGGGTATCTTTGTTATTAAAGTCGTAACGCCACCAAAAGTATGAATTGGTGATATGAGATAACTCGACGGAGCTAAAGTAACGGCAATAGTAGATGAAAGACGATGATGCTGAGGCTGATCTTGTCGTTGATGGTAGAAGTAAGTGAGAGAAAAGGAAGCTGTTGTTTTGGTATCCTAGGGGATGGGTATCACAAAGCAGTTAGGTAAGGTAAGGTATTATCGGAAGGGGGGTATATATCGGTTGTGGTTTCCTTCCTTGAGATGTAGATGAAATGGGGAAAGAGAGCTATTGCAATAGTGGGAGAGAGGCTGGATTAGATATACTTTTTCTGAAAGAGACTCCCCGTGACAGACAGGCACAAAAGGCTTAAGTAGTGCTAATGGTTAGCCAAGGTTCCATTAGTTACACGTCGAGCAAGCGGGCGTTGGCTGGATCCGGGCAAGATTTGGTGGTTGGAAAGGGAGTGACGTTGACGTTTGCTAAGGGCGACGATGAGTGATCGAGGACGTCATCGGTTGATTTTCAAAGATGCGTTGACCAGGCCCAGCGCCAACGCTACCTACATACATTATTGGCTACTAGTATTGTACCTCTGCATTGACACACGCTATCGATTCATCTTTCAGCAAGGCATTGATTGAATGTGTTTTCTTTGAATCGGTATCCAATCCGTTGAATCACTGATTACTTGCTTCCTTGGCCCCCTGCGTACTATGACATTGAATCCGGAGCGAATACTACGGCACAGCAAAGGTACCTTGGCTGCCGAAGCAGGGGTCAAACAGATCCTCCAGCTGCAACCACGGCAAAGGATATTGGGGAAAAAAAGGAAAGAAAAATACCAGGGCCGCACACAATACAGCAGCTCGGTCCCCGCCAAGGAGAATTGAGCAAAGGGAAAACCCTCGGGATGTTCTAGACCCTCCTCACCAGCAACAACATGGAAGCCGTTGACTATGGCAAGCCACGCTTTTTGACTGCTGCTATATTATCCTTCTTGCATTCACCGTCTGGTTCTCTGGTTCCTAAAAGCGGGTTGCCCCAGGCAAAACCAGCAAAGCAAGCTGGCTGCTTTCTCTCGTTGTAGCATGTCTCACTAGCCCCTGGCCGGTTCACTGAATGAAGGCCGGGTAAGACATGCAAATTGTTCACTTGCTTGCGTCGCTAAGCGTTACTTGGTAGTGCAAGTCTGACCCTGTGCGTCCTCTCATCCCCCATATTTTGTTACTTACGACGAGGACTGAATACCCACCTATGCATTGCATTGCAGGCATATGTCGGGATGGCTGACCACCCAACAACACCCATTGAACGAATCCCGACACCATCTCCCTTATTCCCGATGCCTTCTCTCCGGATCGCCAAAGTGGATTCGCAAGGATTGACAATGATCTGCCAGTTCCATGATTGAATTCTCACATACCTACCTTCAGGTCTAATTTTGAATCAAACAAGGGCGTCAATGAGCCTCCAACACCTATTCCCTTCCCTCGTAGCCTCGTACGATCGATTCTCATAACCCTAACAACAACCCAAGACAAAAGCAAGGATGCCTTTCTTGGCTGGAATGAGCTTGAGCTGTCGTTGTTTACCCCCTGCTCCCCAGGTCTCCACCGAATAAAAGGACCAAGCCCATCATCAACCTCAGCTCACAAGCTAGAAATCGTCATGGCCCGATTTGTCAACTGAAAAACACGTAATGGTCCATCTCTTTAACTTGACGTTTGTTGACTCGCGCGTGCCCTGCTTTTTATCACCCCAAATTCATCTCTCATCTCCATCTCTCAGCTAAAAATTCATATAAGCAGTTTGCGTTGCGTGTGCCGCGTGGACTGGTCGTAGCCAAGCCAATGCCACGATCACGTCAAAGCTCCTATTAGCTCGACGTTAAGGTGAGCTATCCTTGACGTCACGGCATTGGCAGAGCTACCTCTAAGCAACATCGACGTCAGGTCATCTCCTTTTCAAGGCCTGTCTAGAGTCACCATCAGGACCAAAATCGGCATCAGGATGCCATGAATTAGGAAATGCCTGAACGAGATGGTGTCCAAGATCCAAAGATGGTATCGATTCGATACAGCACGACGGCACGACAGCAGCAATCATCACATCCTTGCCAGATCGTTCAATTCCCAGACTCTTTTGCTTGCAGCTTCAGCTGAAGACCCGTGGAAGCCAGCAGCAAGCATGTGAAGAGAGGTCTGAGACGCCGATGGCCGACGAGTATCCCCATCGTAACCAATGGTGACGTCTTGGTGGTGTTTCGTCAGATTTAGCTTTGAGCCACTGAACGCATCAATGCACCCATCCCGTCTCTCCACATCGTATTCTTTGGGTGATAGACGGACCGTCTGGAAAGAAATCTCCCATCGACCGAATTCTGTGTCGAATAATACCGATAGCATCCTCAACCTAAATCATCACGGCTCGCTTTGCCTTCTCAGGCCGTCATCCTCGGCTACTGGCCGATCGTTGCCAGTCAGGTTCAAGACACAAACGTGCTCGGTCGTACATGCGTAGCGTCTAGATTTCTGTAGAAGCACCACCTGTCGCGTGAGGTGCCATCGGTAACACGGCCGATGGCTGGACGCGGCACATGGCTCCAAGCTATGCAAGCTTCCATCTGCTCCAGCAACATAGGTACTCAGTAGACTATCATTGAAGCACGCAGTAAAAAGGGCCCGACCAAAAGGATTCCTTTCCCGTGTCAAGCATAGGGTGACTTTTGTTGCCAAGCCGGCAATGGTGTTGCTCACTTCCAGGCGTGTCCATGCTGAAGGTCCTCGGTTGGTGAGACCTTGGCTACAGCCGATTTGTACATCCGAGAGCATTGGAATCCTTTCTTGACGCTGGAAGGGAAGCCAGATCAAAGACAGCAACTGCATCTTACATAGCTAGCGGAAATACTTGTGACTGCCGTGTATCACATCAGAAATCCCAACTTCACTGAAAACGCCAGCCTACACAAGACAAAGCCAGCAGAGATGAGTATTTTTGACGATAGTACGCCAGACATGCATTATGGAAGCCCAAAGTCCTTGGTTGACAGACGCCATAGCTTCACTTCACCATCATCGTCGACTTTATGCTTATTCATAAAGTTGACGATCTTTCATCCGACCCCAGACCCACCCAGCCCAAGCTCAAAACGGGCATCGTAGGCTAGCAACCTCATATGGAGAAGTTGGAACTATTTCCCCATACATGTTCTTTACTCGCAAAGGGACATGATAGTTGGAAATATCAATACTATCAAAATTCTTCAGCCAGATTTCTCGGTCGACACAGCACAAAGGTAATGGCGACAGTATCATGGAGTCAGTTGGCGTTGTCACGAAGAACTACAGATCATGTTCAACATCAGCAAATCGCATGAGCTACAACATACGGCCATAAAGAACAGTAAACAGTGTTGATCGCCTCTAAACGCCATCTATGCCGATTCGTTATGCTACATACGTTCCCATAAACCCAGCCCGTCATGCCTCATGACGATGTAGGGTTCCCCTTCGAACCGAGATGGTTAAAAAGACTAGCCTTGATCTGGCTCGCAATTAGACCCGACTGCTCCTTGGATGCAATCAAGGCTGCCTCCTTTGTCAGCTTATCCACTGCCTTGTCGGTGTTCTTGTTGCCAGTCCCCATCATCATGCCTTGCCCTGCTCGGCCTCGGGTAATGCCTGTCGTAGCCTCCTTGATCTTGGAGCTCAGATCAAGCATCTGTTTGTTGCCATAATCGCGGTTCGTAAAGAGCGGGTTCTGGCTGAGCGTCTGGACCCAGTACTTGTGCCAGAGGGCCTCTAAGAGGTGTGAATCGAGCGAGCTCTTGAAATGGGAGACTTCGAGGCTGTAGTAGCGGCTCGCGTGAGCACCGAACTCGGCAGCCTTGGCGAGGGGCACTGCCTGGAAACCGTCAGAGGTGACACCAGCATCCGCCTTGTAGTTGTCCGGGTAGGTTCTAAAGGCGCCAATCTCCACCTTGCCGGCGTTGATGGTACGGTCGGGGTCGATCACAACAGCAAGAAAAGGATCCGAGAACTTTTGTTGCAGGCTCTGTGTGTCCACATCAATACCGCTCAGCCAGCATCCATAGCCCGGGTGACTATGGTACCAGCCCACCACGTTCTCTTGTCGGCCCTGCGCTCGACTGAGGGCGAGATATTCGACTATATATTCGTTGGCTTCGTCTTGGGCGTTGACCCGGGTCTCTGTTCCTTCGACGGGAAGCCGGAATGCATCGGTGACGATAAAAGAGTCCTGATGGATATAGCCTTGCATCAAACCCATGACCTCGAGATTACCGCCAGATCGGGCGTGCATGGTCATTTTGACAAGGGCGGTTGCGCTTATTCGGACATGCTTGAAGTGGTTGGGGTCTTTGGCCCACGGTCTGGCCCCGATGACGGCTTTGTGAGCCTCGGCGTCGTAGTTGTAGAGGGCATCGCGTTTGGGATCGATCAACTGGACATTGTTGTCCAATTCTGTCGCATATGTTAGTGCTTGTCAGTGGCACAAGGCTTATGAGGAGCGTATACCCCATGCTTTGAGAGCGGATGCCTCCATTGTGACAACACGAGATTTGTAAAGTGTGTTGCGAAGACTGAGATGTACAAGAAGAGCTGATGTTGAGGTGGTGATGCCAGGCAGATGCGCCCCGCGCCTAGTTGCTTATCGATAAGAAGAGCTCTGGAGTATTAATGTGGTTTAAACGCGCTGTCACGGAACTCAACTCATAGCAGGCTTTCTCAACACTCACGCGGAGAGATCAAAATACAAACAATAGAAAATCGCAGGCGAAACGTGAGCAACGATGTGCAATTGCTTGCCATCATAACGAGACCTGATCGCTGGGGCTACACATCGTATGGCCACTCTCTATTATACCCAGCTAACAAAGAGCGAAATCCACGGCCATAGCAGGTTTGTTTCGAGCGCCATCAGATAGAATGCTTCAAGTGCTGGCTCAAGCAGCAAGATTAATTATATGCTAACTAAAGAATATTCAAATCCATACAGATATCGGGTACAAGTCGCAAGCGATAGGCAAAAAAAAAAAGCTCAAACAGCGCCGGTGAATGGAGCAGAAGGATACACCGGACGCTGAATGCCCATGCGGAATCGAGGAACCCGATCCATGCGATTCAAGGCAGTCGAGGGCATCCTCAGCACCGTCTCACGGTACATGGTCTGTGTCTCCCACTCATAAGAGCACCCAATGGCTCGCTGCATACCGCCCTCTGAAGCACAGAACATGAGCGTGACCGGTGGCCTAACAGCCTCAAACAGGGTCAGCTCCATGTTGTACGTGTCTACAAGAGTAAAGATCTATCTCTGTCAGTCAATCATTCACAAGTACTGTGTGAGGTGCGGCTACTTACCCTCATGTCGCCTGGGCGAGCTTGCTTGGCTGCCTCAACCTTCATCTTGATTTCCGGGTCCTTGTACGGGTCGACACCTACACGCTCACCAAATTCGTTGACAATGCTTCGGCTGAGAGGGCTTCCATTCGTCGACCAAGAGAAGCGACCAAAGTTGCCGCCAAAGATGGCCCTCTCGATGGTAGGGGCGTTGAGGTGGCCTTCAAAGCCAAACATCTCCGCCTGAGTATCGGCAAACTTGCCGCCGTAGATGATCCGAACCAGGTTAGGTGTGATCAGCCAGACATACAGGAACAGCAAAAGGAAAAAGACACCGGCAATGATCATGCCTGTTCCGGAACTGCCGCCCGTTGAACTGACGGTGACCGAGTAAGGACCGGTTGAAGCGGAGCTGGAGGAGGAAGAACTGTTGGCAGAAGCACCCAGAGCAAGAAGCGTAACTGCGATGATGAAGAAGCCTCCGTTCCATTCGACGGCAAGTCCAGCGAGCCATCGCTTGATAGACGGTCCAGTAGACCAGTACACTGGATAGAAGGTCTTCCAGCGGACCGAGATACCCCAAGCACCGTCGATGATGATTGTGTCATTCTCAGCGATACCAGCTACCTGGCAATAGGGGGTGATGTCCCAAAGAGAGGACTCGTAAGCGTCTTCCATGTTGTACCACGGCTGCTCCTTGCTCAGGGGCAGTGTGCAGATATATCTCTCGAGGAGCTGATCAGAGTCATTGGCCAAAGACAATCTCGAGAAGGCCTGGAAGGCCGTATCGGTCCTGTCAACTTGGGGTCTCATTCTCAAAAGACCCATGAGCGCGTAGGCTTGATCACCGGGGAGATACTCTGTCGTGTGGCGGCTATATAGACACTTCAAGGCCAGCACGGCTTGCTCCAGACGGCTCAGGTTGATGGAGCCCAAGTAGTGATCGATGAGATGACGGGCGACATTGGAATCCATGTACGTCCAGACCAGGGCTGCGAACTGGTTCTTGGCGACGACGAGCGGAGACTGAAGATTGCCATCGCGGGTGTAGACCGCGATAGTCCGGCCAGGGCTGAGAAGAACCTCTGGGAACGTCCACATTCGGCTTCCCCATTCGCGGAGGAGAGATTCAGTGTTGGCTTTGCCTGCACCTCCTCCATGAGATGCCTTACCTCTGCCAACAGCAATGACCATTCTGTCTGAACCGCGGAGAACGTCCGAGATGCGATATACCTATTGCAATCAGCTGACATGGACGTCAAGGCTCGAGGGTAAGACTCACATCTGCCTCGAGTTCATCCTCATCACGCATGCAGCTGCATGCGATCCAGTACGCAGGGAGCTTAGCAGCTCGGCAAGCCGTCTCTGCGATGTAGTGAAGAGCAACCATGTCTTGCTCAGAGCCATGGTTGAAATGCTCTGTGGAGTAGGCCACAAATAGGTAACCAAGATTAGTATCTTGGCCATCGGCACTATTCTCCCACTCAACCACGCTGCGGACATCTACGCCTCTATTCTCGTCATTGAACGGCTCACGAAGGAAGCACAGGTATCGAGGCCGCAGCATGCGATAGACCTGGTTGTTGCGGGCCATGAGAGACAGGCCCTTTCGGTTCTCAAGCAAGTTGCTCCAGACTTTGGCATCGCCATGGAACCTGTACAGGACGGGAGCATAGTACAGGCTTCGCTTGATGACACTGGGCTTGCCATCCCAGAACTGGCACCATCAGTATCTACATGGCAGTCTTGTGCAGTATGGAAACTCACAAAAAGCATCATGGCGAGGGCGGCTGGGAAGGCTCTCAAGGCCATGATGCCCCAGTCTTCCCAGCTCTTGGGGTCATAGGAAAAGTCGATGACCCACGTAGCAATGCGGACCTTCATAGGAGCGACCTTGCGAACATAGGTCCTCTTCCAAGTGGAAGTTCCTGGGCCCTCGTAGATGGCATCTGTGCTTGCCACGTACAAGTTTCTAAGGTATCCGTCGTTGTGGTGCAGATAACGATCCGAACGAGTCTTGAACGAGACACGGCCAGCATAGTCTCGATGCCTCATCTTGACCTCAGTATTCGTGAAGTTATACCCAGGCTTCTGGAACAGGACGGGGTTGCGCCATCGGTAGACGGAACGCGCCTCAAAGAAGTGCATACTTCCTTTGAGCTTGGTCGGGAACTCCTTTTCATCCTTCTGGAGGGAACCGTTAGTAACAAGCTATGGCACACGACGGGGGGCGCATTTACTTGGTTGGTATCAGCGCTATTCGTGGAAACAGTTGCACCTTTGTTCTGCTAAGAAACGTTCAATTTAGAATCTAGACACAAAAACAGCCACGGAAGAGCTTTACCATTGGCCCGTCCTGCTGACCACTGCCCGTCCCCTGATGATAAACGACACCCTGCTGACCATTGTAGGCCTAGTACTGTCAGTGATTGAGAGTGCTGGGTTGCGATCTTTACCAACCATGGGTTGTTGCGGCTGCTGCTGCTGCTGCTGCTGTTGGTACTGCATGGTGCTTTGAGTCTGAGGCTGCCCGAGAGGGAACGAGTTTTGGTAGCCTATGGGCCCAGGAGAGCCTTGATAGCCGGTTGACTGGGCCGAGAGGGGACTTGTAGAAGGCGACACAGCTTGTTGATAAGGATGCGTGAAGGGTTGGTTCTGGTAGGACTGGTGCCAAGTCAGAAAGCTGGACCATGACCAGGGTTTATAGATCGACTTACAACAACAGAGCTACCTGGCGTGTACGCACCGCCGTGTGCTTGATGGGAGACAGGAGGCGGTGTAGGTTGATACTTGTTCCTGTCAGTGCTGTCACTGTGAAGCAGATGGTGAAAGAGATGGACCTACATTGCCAACAGAGTTGGGATCCCAATGGCCTCCGTGTGCGTGAGCCTGTGATGATGAAACGAGTGTCAACGAGTGGACGAGCAAGAGACCGGAGGAGAGGAGGACATACCATGTCTAAAATATGTGCAGCTGTGCACAAGTAAAGAGTCGAATCGCTAGATGAAGGAGATAGAAAGGGGTCAAAGTCCGCCAGAACACGGGTCGTTCTTCGCAACGCTAATAAGGCGACAGCAAGCCCGACGAAACATGCCTTCAAGGAGCTTGCAGCCTGGCATCAGAGCTGAGCTTCAACGGTTGCTACCAGCCATCCTATGAGAAGGCCTAGGCTGGCCTCCGATTCCTAACAATATCCCCCCATGCAGCACACTCGACGGCGCCGTTCCTTTTGCCACCGGAGACCTAGACCCATTGGTCGATGAGAAGGGTCTCTGCTGTTGAGCTGTTCACAACTAGTCTAACCGCTCAGCTTGCATGTCAAGGTGATATCGAGGCCGTGGCCCGTGTGACTCTTTTGCGACCTCCTGCATTCAGCCAGGACGCTCTAGACCCAAGGAGGCAGACGGCATCTTCCGTCCCATTCAGTCCTGAACCTCAAACTAGTAGAAGCGGCTGAGCCTGGCTACCTGGAGATGTCACCCACGAGAGTGATACTGGCCGTTGGGGGATAGGCTTGCTCAGCCGTGGCGCCAGTTGTGCAACTCGGTGGCTTGCAAACTCCACCCGCCCCTGGCATAACCTGCCTGTACAAGCAATGGAGTGACAAGATAAAGGTGTCTTGCGGTGTTTGGCGCCTCTAGAGGTAGCCATCAACGCACCTAGGCGCACCATCTGCCTCGAGCATCTTCCCGGATGCGGCATGCTGGGCGAACTGGGGGATGTCTCGCTGGTGATCTTTATTGGCTCTCCTCAAGAATAGATTCTGGGCTAGGAGAGCACCCTTTGCTGGAGACTGCATCGCATGGTCATATGACAGAGTAGACAGATGGTGCCGAGATAAGCGGCAGTTTCAGAGACAGGCACAGTAGTCTCAGCTCAAGCGCATACATACATACGGGAAACTCTGGCCAGTAGCGGCATCTGGACCCCTGAACAACGACTTTCAGCCCTGGGGAGCTAGCGTCCTAGAGTACTAGACCGGGCTGAATGCAACCCAACCCGGGCTGTCGGGACCACGGGAGTGAGAAGCTTGAGCAAGTTGACTTTGCTACGCGAGAGCGAGGCGAATAAGAAGCTCTGCTTATCCCGTCCTGGCCATCCTCAGTCCCCAGCTCAAGCTAGCGGTCCATTTCCGTTCAGAGACGGCGATAGGGCGTCTTTGTGGTTGAAACAGGGCTTGGTCTAGACACATCTACGAGCTGCAGCTGCAGGCTCCCTGAATAAACGGGATAAAGGGCGAGTCCTAGATGCCTGGGCATGGCGCTTGCAAGACGCTGTTGTACTACCGTATTTACTAGATAGTTGGAAACCCTTTGGGCTGAGGCTGAGGCGGTCAAGACAGATTTCTCTGTCAAAAGGACCATCACTCGATCTACTGAGTGGACTCGAACTTGAACCACCAACCATCTAATCCCTCGGGAACTGGAGAGGATTCGCCATGTCGTGGACGCAAAGGTCTGGTCCCTATGATGCGTTTGCTCAGGAGGCGACTCAGACACCGCTTGCAGTGGCTCTCCCACAATGGATGCTCAACATCTGGGAGGTGACTCATGGTATGTAGCAGAATCCCAATCTTGGTCTCTTCTTTTTCCTCTTTTGCTCATCACCTGTAGATCATCCTGAAGGCCGTTGGTACCTGGAGCCAAACGCCCAATGCCTGCGACAAAAGGCAAACCTAAGAATCGTGTAGGTTTTATTCCTGCAACTAGTTCCCAAGAGTGGCTTCGCCTAGAATAAACAAGACTATCTCCTCGAGGTTTGATCATTGACACACTCCAGCTTTGCACCGCTGGATCTTCCCCGTCGCGATGCGCTCCCGCAATGCATCGAGCTCTTCAGCATCCTCAATATCCCAAGCGACTTCACCAGAGAGCGCCTTCAGTCCGTCAGCCACAGCTTCGGGAGAGCAACCGATAGCCATGGATCCAGCTCGTGGTTTCACTTTCTCTGCAAGAACATTGATGTCAAGCAGACGCCCGGCAGCGCGCCCGAGGTAGACAATCGCGCTGCTACCATGGGCTACCACGTCTCTACGCTCCCGCAGGCAGACTACAGCTGGCATCGTGCCGGCTTCTTTCTCCGGGTTGAGAACAGCGGGTGCACTACGCTGGTCTGCTTCGGTGCCATGCCCAGGATACGGCAGAGGATCAATGAGTTTGTCGCTGCAAAGGCGTGGCAGCACGTCGCGACTGATGCGTACATCCTGTTTGATCTCATCTTTGATGCGCTCTACTATGAAATAGACGACACTGTGTGGAAGATGAACAGCGTTTTTGGTCCTCTAGAGCACGCAAGTTACCATGCCTCTGGCCCGTCTGTCCTTCACCCTGCTAACAGACGTAGCTGATCCTTGTGTACGCCAACTCCAAGAACATCCGCAAGATGAGCTCCAAGGTCCCCTTTGCCGCCATGCACAACTGCGCCAAGCACATCATCCACATCGCCGAGGCGATAGAGTCGTGCATTTTGCTTGTAGACGCGACTCTGCACAACGTCGGCAACCATCAGCACATGGAGCAGCCGACGGCTCGCGAGCCGGTTCTCAAACAGCTGCGCGAAACCCTCCAGTACCGGCGTTCGCTCTTTACATCGAGCCAGCTGCGGCTCAGCAGCCTCCAGAAACGGATCGACAATGCCATCACCCTGTCGTTCAACCTCGTCACGCAGCAGGATTCGATGGTGATGATCCAGGACTCGAATTCCATGAAGGTCATTGCGGCCATCACCATGATCTTCCTGCCAACGACGGGCGTTGCTACCGTCATCGGGTCTCAGCTCTTCTCTTCCGAGGTCCACGGTGACGGGACTACGTGGGACGTCAAGCTGACGCCGCTGTTCTGGACAATGTGGTGGATCGCTATCCCTCTGACCATCTTTGTTGTCCTGCTGGCGATCATCTGGCACTGGTGGGTGCATACCGAGTCTCCCACTGGAGAAGTGGTGCAAGTGGTCAAGAGGGCGGCGACTTTCAATTCTTCCGGAACCAAGACGACGAGCGATAAGTGAGGTCAGGTGGTGGATGGTGTACGTTGGCAATGTTGTAAACCTCACTGGTTGGCAGCAGAGCTGTTTGGCGTTACAAGCCTTGTTCAATTTGTAGTTTGGATATCTGAGTTTGTATGTATAGTAATCCTCAAGTAAATGTACAACTAAAGATACGTTGACCATGCTGACTTGCAGCTACGTCGATAAAGCTCCATCTAAAAAGGAAGATGAGGTCTTATATCCAACCAACCCCCTCAATGCTCAGTATTCTTTGCATTTAGCACTGGAACAAAGCAGGACCAGGGATCTTGTAAGGCTGGGCTGCGGAAGGAATTAGCAAACATGGCAAGCAGCTCCGAATGGCTAGAAAACTTGCCCTTGTACGAATCATAGGTGATACCAGCGTCGGCTCCCTTGTAGGCTCCGGGGATGGAGACCAGGCTGCTGGGGACAGTGTTTCCGGCGCCGGTGATCTTGAGCTGATGGCAGCCAGGGTAGAACTGGGCGCCGGGGTACTGGTAGGCGGAGTGAAGAGCAATGATCTCGTGGCGGACGAGGTAGTAGCCGGGCTTGAGGCACTCGGGGATGGTGTAGTCGACGCCCTTGTTGCCGGCCTTCATCAGGGGGGTCTAGGATGGCAACATGGTTAGTCAGGGTTCTTGGGTGATGTCAATGCTCGGGACCGAAGAACGTACAGCAGCCCAGTTGTTGGTCGATCCCTCTCGTCCTGCCTCCTGAACCTTGAACCAGACCTTGGCAGAGCCTGGCTCCCAGGCATCACAGCCAGCATCGGGGCAACGGGCCATGTAAGTGAGGACAGGGCCAACGTGCGAGTCGGGCCAGAGAGACCACTGCAGGTTGACGGTCGATCCAGCCTTGGCCTCGGCGTGCAGAGCAGCAGGCTGGCTGCCCTTGACTCCGCCCGCAGTGTATCCGTTGCACTGAACGTCGATGGAGGCGACATCCTCGACAGGTCCGTTGCCGGGAATAGGGCGAGAGATGCGCTTGGGAGCAGGCGAGGTGTAGGGATCCGTGTTGGGGTTGTAAAAGTCATAAGACTTTCCTCCGATAGTGGCCTTCTCGACGTAGCCGTGAGCAGCCGCCAGGGCCGCGGTGTAGAGGAGAGAAGCAAGAACACGCATGGTGAAGATGGGTGAAGAGTGTGAAGTGAAGAGAAGAGAAGAGAAGAGAAGGAATAAGATGAGAATAATGAACAACGGCTGGCGTCGAGAAGCGTAACGAAGAATGGGGAAGAGGACTTTCTTTGGGACTGCAGAGCTGCCATCTTATATATATATATATATATATATATACATACATATACATACATACATGCCTATATGATGTCTGTATGTCTATACGTAGTACATCCCTGATCGTCTATAAAACACAAGACACAGGTCAGAACGGTGAGCCCCATCGGAACAACAAGATGAAACAAATGCTACGCGCCTGGAAAATTCCCACCATTGAAACAGGAATATACGAAAAAACTAGTCTTGGCCTTCATTTCATCTAAAACAAGGAGGAGCTGGACAAACAAAGTAGGACTCGGAGCTTTAACGAATCGTCCCAATTGAGAAACATCTCCATCTTCATCCCGTCCGCCGTAAATAGTATAACCTCGACTTTTTAACCATTAGTTAGTCTCATGGCAACGACAGCGCACTCATGTAGAATATGTAGAATGCTTATGATTGGTATTCTACAGACTTTTATTGATCCTCAAGATAACCATCTATATCATCTTGGAGGCTCCCTCAGTCGGATGAACTGCTACAGACGGAACCACGTGATACAAGACCGCCATAAAAAAAAGATGCCAAGTCAAAATAGCTTCACTATACCAAAACTCTCCATCCATCATAGCACCTACATCCACTTCAATCGCCCAGATCCTCTTTAGCCATCATGCATCTGCCAGTAGAGGTCATAGGACTCATCGCTGAGCACCTGGCTCAGATCATCACCCAGGCATCTCCCTTCGTTGAGCCCGCGAATGAGAACAAAAGACTACAGGCGCAAGCCCGTTACCGTGACTTATTGAACCTAGTGATTACCTGCAAGGGTGTCTACAGCACTACTCGACACCTCCTCTATACATGTACTGTGCTCGAAAAGCCAACCGACGTGATTTCAACTCTAGCCAATATCCTCAAATATCCACAAGTCGGTCCGTCGATCCGTCACATTCGATGCTCTACGGAGCTAGAATCCGAGATTGCGCGCGACACGGCTCTGCAGCATTGGCTGGCAAATCATGCGCAAGACACGGCACTTGTCCAGGACACCCTCAGGGGACGACGTCTACATCCTTCTTGGTGGAGCGTGACAGACATGCCCTGGACTTGCTGGGACGGTTTCGTATTTGACGATTGTCTCCAGGTTGCGCTTGTCTGCATTCTCTACATGGCAACGGAGCTAGAGACTCTGTCGTTCCGCCAGCTCGATTCGGGATGGAGGATGCTGAGAGATGTGCGAACCGCGTTCGACAAGGACAGGACCGAACCACGGCCTTTTCTGGGCAACCTCCGGGAACTGCACATCAGTGACGAGTGCTGGGGTGGCATAGGGCGATGGCTATCTCACGGCAGACATGACAAGCTGAGGACCTTGGTGCTCGACGGAATGAGCATTCACCATCTCAGTCTCTGGTCCGGATCTTTGCGGGTTGAGTGCACCAATGTAAGAGAACTATACCTTGGTCCTCGAGACAGCTCTAGAATTGCAGCACCCTTTTTCAGCCCTGGTTACGATCGGCGCGAATGGGTCAAAGGCGAGTGGCTTGTTGGATGTCCAGGCCAGCAACATCTCCGTCCAGAAGTCCTTGTCGCAGACTTTGAAGCATGGGGACCTTCAGTAGATGAAGTCAGACGACGCCTGGCCAACCTGAACTCGTTCAGAAACCTTCGTGTTCTGGATGTTGTCGTTGATAGGACGCCGGATCGTCCATTCAAGACGCTCGTTGCCCTCAAGAATATCGCGGCAGCTTCGCTAGAGGTTTTTAGAATCGAAGGATACCCGTACCGGTTTGCTTTGAGCGATCGTAGTCCATATGCCTCTGCCTACGAAGCTGCTTTCTATCCGGAAACTGATGATGCATTGGGTTGATAGGACAATTTTGTCTTTAACCTTCTTCCAACGATTTTAATAGGCTCACTCGCACCTTGCTCCGAGATATCATTACAGATACTTTATCTAACTATAACAGAGTACATGAACATAAAGATCTTGCGGTTCTTGCTATAGCACAGCTCTTTTGCTATATCTCGATCATGTTAGGGGTAAATACGCCCAGTTGTATAACTATATGGTTAAACACTAAGTGTTCCTTTCTAATCTTGGCCTTTCCTAGGAATCAATCTTGACCCATCTTGGCATCCTATTTTTATGAAAGTCATAGGAACCTAGGGTTTTACTAGTTTGTCTCTATCCAGACTGGGACTGGTGACAAGCCCTCAAGACGACAAGTTGATAGTTGAGGAGTATCGATACATCTGAGCGCCTGGTTCTCTCTCACTCTTTCCATCATCTCCACAACTGACGTATAACCTTGGCCATGGCGTGGCATGGCAAAACCAACCACACGAGCAAAAAGGACAAAACATACAACAGCGGGGATTCGCTGGTCGTCACCGACCCAACTACTAATCCGCCCCTTATTAGCTTATCTTTAGGGGAGCAGACGGGACCCAGAGTTCTCTAATAGGTATGGTCGTATGTGAAGAGCTTGATGGTTGAGAAGCTATATCAACTGAACTGAAGCTCTTGGAACAGCCTGTGTGAGAGGTACTGACGGAAGTGCCACCTCGCAGAAGACATAAACAGAGAGTGGCAGATAAAGCAACAATAAAGCGAGTGTATATTTCTGTAGTATTCTATACGTCAAGAGAGCGTGTATAATAGTGTTGTGCTGCGTTGGTGGTTTGTCCCATCCTCCAATATCACCCCAATCACCTTGGCACCAGAGTCGACGACCGTCTCATTCCCTGTAGATTCAGTCTTTAGTTTCCTCAGATCCTTCCATAGTTTCCTTTCGTTACTCCAAGCACTTGGCTCTGATGCAGTAGAGCTCTTACGTAGCTCTAACCTACAGGATGAGCTTCGTGCGTCGTCGAGGTTACCTAGATTTAAATTCGTCAAAAGCTCGGTCTACCACGGAAACATCATTAGAACGTCACATTAAGGGCTTTAGCTAAGGAAATCTCGATAATTCTCTCGTTTTCCAGATTTTCCCGGTGGAAACCGGTGATTCTCAACACTGGCTTGAAACCTCAAGGTGTACGACACGCGCCCAACGAAACTCAAGCGTGGTCACTTTCTCACTTTTGCAGTGGTCTGTTGCTTCACGATACCTGGCTGATTCGGAGGCGTTAGCATAGCATTGCCTAGTACTTTATGATATATCGTGCCTGGCGCTCATTCGATGGCAGAGTTCCCTAAAGTTTCGCGCCTCAATGTCATGAACTCGTACATCTTTTACTACATCTTGGCAGCAACTACCCTATATGTGAAGGGCGAAGATGAATGCTTGAGTAAAGCTCGGCTCCTGACAAGGCAATTGACCGATTAGCCAAGTACTTGTGAGCACCAATTATACGTTCATTGCATAGTTTATATTTCAAAGGCGTGGTTCTTGTACTTTATTGCAGCTAGAGATTGTTATCAATACCTCTAGGGATGCTCAACACAGAAAGATGTCCATGCAGCAAATCCCCATTCCAATGCCGGCACGTCTTGGATCATCAAAAAGGTAAAATGAACGATAGGGATGCACCTGGGCTCGAATCATCTCTATAATTGCGTGGCCATGCCCCTGCTATCTCGGATTGAACCGACCCCGGATCATCGTAGAAGATCTCTGCACGCCATGTTGCAGAAGCCTAAACGTCACAACTCTACGGATACATGGACACGGCAGACGTCAAGTTACGATGGTACATTTGTTCAAATACAATGTGAGAGGATCAACCCTACTCACCAAGTTCCTCCTATAAGTGACCTTCAAATGTTCCTGGCCCGTCAATGCCCGTTGTTGTAAATATATTGAATGAGACCTCAACTGTAAAGCGAGCTCAGCAACGATGCAAGCTGCATGAAATGCATACCTATGGCATCTACCTTTTCCTGCAACAGGACCTCGGCCAGCAGCTTAAAAGCGGCGACACGCTCGGAGTGGCCGACGACACTCGCCAACGCGGGACAAGATCATAGACATTCCTGTGATGATGCAAGACGTGTGTGTCAATTGAAAATCTGACATTGGCTTGGATCGGTTCTCAGCAAATACAGAGGTTCTGATAGGCCACTCACTCTCTTGCTTCATGATCTCGGCTGAATTACGTACAAGGCAGAAAATAACTCGACAAACAAGCTTTTAGCTGCATCTCTAAACGTGAATAACGGTTCTGCGATATATGTATATGCGAGATAGCCGATGAGATTTGGCGGGGTCGACACTTTGTCTTGATCTAAAAACCGATGTTTGGTTGTACCGATGGAACAATGTCTTGGATAGATGGGCAGTCTCTTGTGCAGAGACTGGAGCCTATTTCCACAAAAGCACTTTTGCTTGTAGCACTTGTTGCTTGATGCAACACGATCCAGTTGTGGATGAGGCCTGACCAAGTTGTTCGAACCGTCTCTTTACTATCATTTGTGGACATGACTTGACCATCGTCATGAAGCAGCGGTTAATAGTGGGCTTTGCTGCACACGCCCAGCCCATGCACCTCCACGCTGAGCTGCAAGCAGAAGCACCAAAAGGGCAAGTAAAGTGACAAGTCTTTGTCGGAGCCAAGCACGAGCAGGATGGAGAAAATCGCCAAGAGCGGAACACCGCACGGCGGGCATCGAAATAGTCGAGCGGACTGTAGATCACCAGAGAGGACTCAGCGCAGCATGGCGGAGGCAGCAACACGACATGCTGCTCCCCCGTTCCGTCTCGCTCAGGTCCCGTGTTGATGACGGTCGTGTGAAGTGAAACATAGGGTTTCGCGGAAGCCTTAGTTAGGCACCCGAGGCTCAAGCTAGTTAGTCTGGTGAGCCCTCTAGGCTGAGATGCTCACGAGCCTGTACTCCATAAGATCTGTGAATTGCGCCGACAGCTGGGTAAGCCTCAGCGTGGCACCCTTGGCTGTCATGGAGCCTGAAGCGGAATGGGGTGGAGGGTCGCGAAGAAAAGCTTCAGCAGTTTGAGTTTCGTAGCTGCGATTCCGATCAACTCAAATCGCATTTGACCATCATCACTACCCTAGGCAGCACTGCATGCAAACGTGGGACACAAATGGCAAGCCCATATACGATGCTCCACAACTCCATAACGCAAAAGACAATTGAGCTCACGCTCCTATGGTTCGCATCAAGACATCACCAACCAACAATCATGGTTTCCCATGAGACCCTGCAATGTGGGGAGCAGACCCCGCGTTTTTACGCCCGGGGGGATGACGCCGCGGCGCAGGGTCAACACCACGGAACGAATAGGAAGCCAACGATAAGAGAGACAGACAGAGAAACGAGATGGGACAAGAGCACGAGGGAAGAGGCGTGGAGGGGGGAACTAAACTTTCGGCCCATGACCTAAACGAGACGGCGACGGCTCCAGTCTTGTGTGAGTGAGTGACGGCTTGATCAGATGACTAGGGAGAGATAGGAATCTAGAATTGTGATTGTTAGTGATGTCACGGGAGCCAATGCCAGAACAGACGATAATCAAGGAACAAAAGAACAACAGTTATTGAGACATGTATAGAATATCAGACAGTTCGGGAGTGGGAGAGCGATCCGCCGTGCAGAAAACAGGTGTTTGGTTCTTCCTTCATCCCAGGATAACAAGGAATGGACCGTGGTGATCAATCAAGAAAATCTGATTGACTCGACAAGAGGGTCGGGTTGGATTTGTCTCAGTGCGTCACCAGTCATTCTCACCCTACCACCCTCTTTGAAACTTGGGTCGACCCCATTGAAATCCTCTCCGTAGCCAGACTCAAGAGGGGAGAGCTGACCCCTCGACAAGAGAAACATGGCGTCACCACCAAGAATGAATCAATGTCTTGCACAGATGCTCGTCATTCGTCCTCTCAGGACCCTGCAGACCATGACAGTTGGAGACTTTGAGGCCCCCTGACTGTGATAGTCAGCGGGGGAGGACGAGACAGTGAAGAGTACGGTACGGTACAGGATAGCACACGTGCCCATAAACAATGCAACAAAAGATGTTGATGAATGGCTGGTCCCGGCAGCTAAAGCTTCTGTACTTTACACCCGCCGGACGCGGGCGGATATCGTAGATAAGGATTCCCTCCCCGAGGGTCCGGTCGTGATTATCGGACGAGGCCCGGATTAGGCGCTGAAGGACCTCCGGTTCGGCCCTCTCCTCCCCACTGACTCATGGGTCCGACGCGTTGAGTCGTGGCCCTTGGAGTGTGATCAAGAACGGAGACAGCAACCAAGGTGAAGCGGTATGAGCATTTCCATGCATATTCCGTGCACTCGAGCGGAGACTGATTGCTTATCGTGAGGTTAAGTGGTGGCTGGTAGTTGGCTGCTTATGTGGATGCGCCGGCGACTGGTGACTGGGAGTACCTTATCAGCATGAGCACACGATATAGTCCCAAATGGGAGTCTACCACCCCCAACTTGAACTAATAAAGTGCTTGCTGCCTTGGGTAGTTGGTTGGGTTGACATAGTCTTCGTATCTCATCCTGAAGCTGTGTGACAGATGAAGATAGCCATCATATCATAACTGCGCGAAATCGCTGGGTTCTGTGTGGAACAACTCCAGCCAACTGTTGTTGTGCCAGCTGGCTCTTCTCGATTTGTCCAGTGCTCTACAAAGAGCTTCCAAGTCCACCATACAGGACATTGCATTGCATCCAGCCCGTCGTCTTCTCGAGACCCTTGCATGTGTTGTTGCTCGAGTGGACAGCCAGCCTGACCAGCAGCTCACTTTCATTCTCACTCATCATCTCCTCCGTATGGCCGACCGTAGCACAACTGAGGTTTCCAAGACGGTCGCTGTCTGCTGAACGGGCTGTGCTCGCAGCTGGCGCTTCAGGCGGACCTGGACCCTGAAAACCAGGCTTCCCTGTGACTCGCCAGTTTGGTCACTTTTGTGGTTTTGATTGTTGAACTCCAATCTCAGACAATTCTTGGCACGCTGCCCATGCCCAAGATCCCCCAATCTCATCACCCCCCTTCCTGTGGTCACGAGGACATACACGCTTGTTGAATACGGTACATATTCCTGGTCACCGCACGTCCGTCGACGAAGTCTACCGCAGAGAAGATATCACCGTGGCAGTTCGCGTTATTGAAGCGGGTATTCGAAGACGACATGGACGGCAAGCAAGCTTCTCCGCGGCTTGACGATCACCAACCTTGTCGAAGCTAATTTGTCAATCCTTGCAATACTGGCTCCCGTCTCCAGACGCCAGCGACACACGAACATCGCAGCATAGCACAACAGAGGAACCCTTTGAGCGCTGCAAGGCACGACCCGTCATCCGCGGTAGCGTATTTCAAACGGCTCATCTTTCCAACGACAACAACAAGAAAAAAGGGTTCGAGGCTTTGATAGGAGCCACCTGGCCATCAGCAACGTGATTCGCTCACTATCAAAACTCTAGGGCTCTGCCGAGCTCGCAAGCGTCACCCTTGATCGATGGACCAATCCAAGAGATCCTGTTTACGTTACTGAATTTGACACACGAGCTGCCCTGGAGACAACACGGACACGCGGTCATCCCCGGACTGGTCCATTATTGCTTCACCCTAGATTTGTTATCCGCTGGGCTCCGGTTCGCGGTGAGCATCTCATATCCAACATTGGCTGGGTCTGGAATCTTTGTGAGTCGAGCCTAGCTCCGACTGAAGAAAAAGGGTCCTTTTCGTGAGAAAGAGAAGGGCTAGGTCAAGGGGATCGACAAAACAAGGGGGAGACAGCAATTGCCAGACCAGAAAGTGAGACATTCCACTCAGTCCAGGGCTGAGCAGCCAAAAAAAGAAGCCACTGCGGAAGTTGAAGCATTGAGTGCCGCTGCAAAGGCCCACAGAAATACAGCGCAGCCCTGCACTGGAGCCCTCTCAAGAGAGAACCCCTAGAGAGACCTAGCCCGGTGGCCACAGGCCCACTCCGCTCCGCTGTCGCATTGAGCCCAGCGCCAGCGCCAGCACACGCACACCTACAGCCCGAGCCAGGAGCAAAGATACCCAAGATACACCTGCTTAGGTACCTACCTACCTAGGTACCTACCGACCGACCCGACCCCCAGGCTTGCCCTTGCCTATCTGCCCTGTCGCGCTTGCCCTGACTGGGACTGGGGGGGTGGCCACTATGATGACTCCACGCTCCTTCCTGCTGGCTCAGCGTGAGAGCCACAGCCATCCATCCCCTTGTGCTACTGTGAATACGTTATCTATTCCGACTCCCTCTTTATCTCAAGTCCTCACTCCCACTCCTACTTGTTTATGCTCCTCACCACCTTCGTCTTCTTTCATTCCTTTACACACTTCATCTACACCTGACCATCTGCCATCCCATTCTCCTTCGGCGAAAAGTACATACCATACCCATAAATCAGCATCCGCTTCCTCCTCCACCAAGTTGGCGACCTCATCGACTACGACTACAAAGTCGACTGGCTCCTCTCTCCTGCGCTGGCCGCCCAAGTATGACGATAGCCATACGCACACAACCGTCACCATATCTTCAGTACAGCCAACCATCGATGCAACAATGGGTAAACGCAAGGACTGGCGGGAGACATCTTGTCTTGCCCCTTCGAGCCCTCCAAAAACCACTACTAGTCTGACCATGAGGCCGACTTCACCTACGGGCCCTGTCAAGATCCCTACCAACAACACCAACAACTACCATCGATATGGCGCCCATCCCCAGAAGCGTCACTCAACGCAAAGGAAGCGAAGCGATGATTCCCAGTCTTCAGGCAATCTATCCCCGTCTCTCGCCGCGCTTCTGGCTGTGACAGATATTCCCCGGCACAAACAGCTTCAACGACGACGCCGCCGCTCCGAGAAGATCCTGACGGTGGAAGAGGTTATCGATTGTCAGCACGGCTCGGAAAAGGAACTTAGCTGGACATTTAGTAGTCCTCTGGATATGCTCCTCTCACCACCCCAGGAGATTCCCGACGATGACGATAGTGTGAGCGATTGTAACATTGGCTCAAGCATGTCAACAAGGACTTATTCTATCGATTCCATCCCTTCCTTGGACGAATCGTTCTCGAGCGAATGCCTTTCATCTCTCGGAAGCCCAAGGACTCCAAGCCCATGCTCTCGCAGAACGAAATCCACACCCATGCGAAAGTCGCTGGAGCCTGTCATCTCTCCGCCTGGCTCTGTGGATGAGCATCCGTTGGCCGGAGATGACATGGATGTCGACGAGTTGGATTTCATCGCTCTTAACCAGCCTGTGGAGGCCCAGCCAAAATCTCAATTTCTGCAGCCCTTCAAGCCCTTGAGAGCGGTATTCAAGTCGAACCTAACTGCGTCGCTGCGGGCCCTGCGATCGGCTGCCCGATCCTTCTCAGTCCTCAACCTTCCTTCCATTCCACCTGATGATTACTTGACCCGATCAATTTTTACCATCGACCCCAATGTTCCGTACGCCGATGAGCGTCGCCCACCTGTTTCGGAAGAAATGCCTTCAGCGGCCATGCGTCGTTATCTGAATCCTACAACAAACTCAAGGATCGAGCCGCCCACAAAGACAGTCATTGCGGGAACCTTTGCTGCATCCATTCAGATGCGCACTTACAAGATCCAGCGCTCCCGAAACGCCCCGGGTTCGACCCGAAACTCTTATCCATCAACGTCGCTGCAGTCACAACCGGCCCCTGCTCCCCAGCAGCCACAGCCGCAGGTCCCCACCCAAACGGCTCCAGGCATGCGACAGCGCGAAATGCGTGAAAACTCCGACTTCATCCGCATCGCCGTGATGGAGATGGCTATGCGCAAACGTGGAAAGCTCGACGACCAGAAACCCGGTCGGGCCCGCTTCGCACTTCCCCCGCGACAAACCTCGACCAAGCCCTACGAGATGACACCCAACGGAGTGCCTACTCGATGGATTCCTATCACGGCTTAGGTTCATGCATTCCAAGACATGCAAGACAAGGATCGATAACACGTCATGTTCCTGGGCATGGTTTCTTTGCATCGTTATAATGCCAATTCGGGCAGGACAACCAGTGGGACGCTTGCCGACTGGCGACCCACCTCTTGACGTTTATCCATGCCAATGGGCAGCGATGATGCAAATTTTTTGCCCCCCCCCCCATCTCAATAGAAGGATTTTGGAACGTCGACCACGAGCCATGGTCCCACAACCCGACGATGGGGTGCAGCACAACTTATGACGGAGCCCAGCCCGAGAGCAAAACGAATTCACTGGGTCCCTGACTCGGTAAATAACACCGGGGCAAATTCAAACAATTCGCAGGTGGTTAGGGCGCCGAACACGAGCCCGAAACGACTATGGACCTCGGCACTCATGTTATGATACGAGACGATTTCGCCAATTATCACAACCAACCAATCACAATTCCCACAACAATTCATTTTAGAGAGCGGCTGGCATTTTCAGGAGTTTTCTATTACTACATATCGTTTCATTTATTTATTCCCCGTTCTATCACCGCAAGGTGGAGAAAAGCACACAATTACCGGACTTGAAGGCGCGGATTTGTTTTTGCACATGAACGGATTTTTTTTTTCGTCTTCTTTTTTTCGCAGCCAGGTATTTCGGCATTCAACCCCCGCTTGAGCGGGATCGGCTACTACGCACACATGAGCGATTTCGCACTTTGGTGCTACGGAAAGCTCTAGAGACGCAATTCGGAGAATGCCCACAAAGGGGGGAGTCATTGCATTTGTTGAGAGGAGTTGGCATTTAGGGCCGGCAGGCACAGATCATTTTGTCAGCGAATCAGGATGATCTTTTTTTATATGAGACTTGTACCACTACAGATTTACAAACGCCTTTTGAGATGGCGAGAAGCATGGGCGCAGACAGCATGGAAGACATTGAGCGGTCTATTCTTTGGATATCCATTTGTTAACAATTTACACACATTCATCTTTGATGCAGAAATTCTCATCATTTTTTCCAACTTCTTTTTTGGAAGTCTTTTAGACACCGAGTCTGACTCGCCAAAAGCGGAAAAGCTACCTATACAGCAGCACCTTGCATTTAGGCTGGACAATGCGCGCATGCCCGACCACCTCATCAAACTGACCGATTTTTGAGATTGCTGAGGAGTGTGAAGTGTGGTGGGTGAAAAAGGACCACGAAGTGACAAGGAAATACCAACAATTTCGGCTATATACGCTAGGGACCTTCTCTTTGTGCTCACAGTCCGGGCGAAACTGGAGCAACATGCCAGCAAGAGTGACGGACAGTTCTTGAAGCGCTCAGATCATGTGGGACAAAGGAACTTCCAGAAGACCCTTTTCCTCCTTATTGTGGGGGTACAAGCCGTGAGCCTTGAGATTAGTTTGAGTCAGACGCTAGATATAGCCAGGGGGTTAAGAAGGGCTGGGCTACGTCGGAAACGCATCAATTGCCGATGTTTTGACTATGGGAGAAATCGACATCTCCCCCCGCTACTGATAAGGGAAATAACGCAAAAAGAAGATTTTCGTCCAGGTTCTCTTTTCTAGGTAGGTATGTACTGACTACATTTTGGGCGTGCAGCTAATTGCGTGTGATAGCGGAGACAATCCTCCTACTATCTCCCCTTGCCCATGAAGTTCTAGACCACCCGTACGATATAGTGCTGTCAAAATCTTGTGACTGCAGACCAATGAAGCGGTGTATGCCGCATTAGTAATTCGTGGGGGAGTTTTTGTGCTTCTTGTTGCATGCATTTCCAAGTACCCGGTATGTAGGGCACGATATAGAAAGCCCTCTTGGACCACTACAATTACGAGATAACCAGCCGTTGCAGCGATCAATGCCACGATGGACTTGTCTATGGCACTTTTTGAATCCTTTCCTTGGATGAAAAGCAACGTATCTGTACCCCAGATAAGAAGAACATGAGCTTCAAAAGGCCCTTGGCATATGAGGCAGGGGTATGAACTAGCCACGACAAGAAGGAGACAAGACTTTACAGCACAGGCGCAAAAGTTCCCTTTAACAGTTTCACATAAGTGCCTTTTAATTTTGAAAAGTTCTGGCCACGTTCTTATACTGTTAGACGCTGAGTTGGTCGTAAGTGATATGAGTGAAGCATGACCCTATCCTGGATATCAAAGCGGAGGGTTGCTGTAAGCGTGCCTATCAGTTGGTTTGTGCATATATTCTGATTATCAGATACCCACAGACTTGGCTCTTTTTTCAGAATATAGTCTGTTGTTCTTGCAAGTGCACTATCTATCTATCTATCTATACTGGAAGTTAGTTCAAGAAGACAGGCTCGATTGACAGGGACGTGACCCCACAAGACAATGATTTGAACGTCCAAGTGCATTCCAACATGTCTATTAAGAATCATATTAATCTGGCATTAGTATCGTTATTATGAATAAGCCAGCCATCCATGCCAATTCGTCAGTCGTTCCGTCCTCGTCATGGAGAGATACGCACTATCCTCGAGCCTATCCTGAAGCTCCTTGAACTTTGGCGTTGGCGCTCTTCTCTCAAACAAAATATCCAGCTCCAAGTATGTCAACTTCCTCGTCTCAGGCAACCTGATGAAGCACCATATCAGACAGAAGAAGCCTGTCCCGGCGTAGAGAAAGCATGACTTGCCGCGGATATCCCAAGCCGACGGATTGAGCATATTGGGCATGAGGATGTTGTTAAACACCAGGCAAAGATTGTATGTCACACGCGCGAGGGCGACGGTTTTTACTCGTAATCGGGTAGACGGGATTTCAGCCACCACAATGTAGCAGACCGGGCCGATGGTCATGTCGTAGAAGAAGGTCATGGCGAGAATCAAGCCGCCCAAGGTCCAGTTGGCACCGATGCGGTCGGACAGCACAACCGAGACAATTCCGCCAGCGAGCAACAGGATGATGGGTGTTATCAATCCATAGAGGTAGAGCTTTCGACGGCCCACGAATGGAAGCAGCCCCCAGGAGATGATGCCGCCGACGATGCCAAGTCCGTACATGGCTGTTGAGAGGTTGAACGATATCGATGCGCTGAAGCCGGATTGCTCGAAGAAATACGGGGCCCAGGCAGTGAGAGACCATCCCGACAGAGCCTGACAGACCCACGCCATGCAGGCAATCTCTGTTCTGCGGCGGTTGACACCCTTGAACAGGTCTCTGTAGCTGGCTCCTCCATAGTTGCAGTCCTTCTCCATCTTGTTGGTGTGTTTCATTAGTGAGATGGTGTCTTCGATGTCGGTAGTGGTTTTGTTACAGAGACGGCTGAGGGCATGTCTGGCATCTTCTGTTCGCTCATGGCGGATGAGCCACCCTGTTTGGCGTGTTAGCTCGACTGACACGAAGCGAGGGATTCCCAACAGGCGAGATCTTACATGGACTGTCAGGGGCAAACCAGACGCCAAGAAGCAGCGGTATTGCCCATGCCCACTGCAACGCAAAGGGGAGACGATAAGATAGCTGTGAAGTTTCGTGCACCAAGGAACGAAGGATTCCTGTACCTATCACTTGCCCCACGAGCCAGCACATGTTGATACTGCTCAAGATAAAGGGGCGCAAGGCATTTGGCACAACTTCAGCTGCGTATGTAGCCGCTAAAATCTCGATAAACCCCCATGACAGTCCTGAGATGGAGATTAGTTCATGTCGCACATGGTTGGACGTGAGGCAGCATACCAGCCAGTGCTTGCGAGGTCAGCAGAACGCCAATACTGTCAGCAAAGAATGCTGGGAATACAGCAATGCACATCCAGAACAGTGCTATGAGCATCATCTTTCGATATCCGATGAGATCAGTGAACCAGCCGTGTGCCAGTAGACCTATAATCTCGCACGCAATGGCGGCGTTCTGCAGCCCCATCTGCCACGAGGGCGATATCTCATAGATCTGCCCATCCAAGGCGGACGTCAGTTGGCCATACTTGCGCCTAAAGGCTGGAAAAGCAAACAGGCCTGTGATCAGGGACTTGTCGTACGCTCTGCTTCTCTTTAGCTGCTGTGGTTTTTGCCTCGTCTTTTGTGGCTGCTTACTCCATGACGACGGTGAGGAAGAGCAACAGTGACCACCCAACCGCCTTGGGATACTGCCGGCAGCAGGCAAAAAAGGTTGCCTCTTTCTCATCTGTGAAGCCGCGATAGACTCGCCTTGTTGTTGAATCAGAGGCGTGAGAACTGGGCAGCCAGAGGTCAGTGTGGGCGAGGCCATTGGGAAGATGAAGATGTTCCTCCAAGTCAGGTGAGCCGTCCCCTGGTGAACCGGTCGCAAACTCGGGTAATTCTGGCAGGGGAATGGCGGGCGCATCTGTGGGGATAGCTTCGTTGACAGGGCGCATCTTTGTGGGTGGTGATGATGTTGAATCCCACCAGCGTAGTCTCATGTCGATTACGCGGTATCTGATGGTCGTACACGGCGAGCGAGACCATGGTTATTCTAGTGGGGGCTGTGCCTGATGTTTCTCAGCAGTCTATGATGAGCCTGAATGAGGTTTCTCAGGCAGACTCGTCACTGATGTAGAGCATGGTAGCAGGTGTTGATTGGTAGAGCGAGGTTGTTCAGAAGAAGAAGCTCTTCAAACAGACAAAGGTGAGAGAGAGAGAGAGAGACGTGCGCATTGACGTGGGTGGGGCATCATAGAGGCAATAAGAAGATGAACCAGGTGACTAAGGTAGACTACTACCTACATAGTATTAACACGTCACTTCTGCGACCAATCTCGGATGGATGGGGATAGAGGAAATGGAGTTGCCCATGGGGTCAGGTCTTTGGACTACTATGGTAGGAATATGAACTTTGTATTACTAGATATGTAATCTGTAGACTGGTTGACGGTTGATGGTTGACGGTTGATGGTTGATTGATCGATCCGCCAATAAGCGCTGAACAAGACAAACAAAAACAAAAACAAAACCATGACATGGGAGTTGTTTACATACAACGCAAAGAAGGAATCTTCAACTACCGTCGTGTGATCCGATCCTTGAGCAAGCTCAATTGTGGAACGGTAGAGAATTTCAACCCGCCAAGAGTACCTAGACTGCGCAAAATCTGGAGTCGGACCGATCCCCTCAACCTCGGTTCCCCGATATTGGTAAATCGAATCGTGATGAGAGATGCCTGGCGTGATAGAATCGCAACGTTGCTTGTAAATACATAGAGTTTCGTGGTTGTTCCTTGTTAAGCTTATCAGCCACGTTTTAAACGGAGTCATGTTTGCTAGTGGATCTCTCTTACACGGGCAGTGAGTGAGAGGCAGAGGTTGATTGATGGTGCTTGATATAAAGTCAAGATCAGCAGTCCAAATAGTGAGTGAGCGAGAACAATGAATGTGAACAACAAAACAGCAGCTATTGTCATCATCATTCATCGCAAACAAGAGGAAAAATAAAAGAGACAAGTAGAAGATGAAGCCTTTATGCCTGAGGCTAGAGCAATAGAGATCACGTGCACCGCCGTAAAATTCTCAACACCAGCGGTTTATCTTATAGCGAATCATGATCCCCTCCCCTTTACTCACGATATTCATACTCGCAAACATACAAACATACAAACAAGCAAACCAAACTAAACCGGACCGGACCGGTCCAGAAATTTGAGCCCCCATGCTCTCGGGCTGTAGGAGGTTCCTGGCCTGGCCGGCTTTGATCAACCGGGCTCAGCTTGCTCGCAATCCTTCCAGGCGAAACTTTGCAGCAAGAAGATCATCAACGCCTACTTGTAACGAGACGGTGGCAGATTCAGCGGCAGCAGACGTAGTGGAAAATGTAACAACACCGGATCTACCTCATCCAGAAACACCCACAAAATACACGGCACCCTCTGAAACCTGGACAGGATTGGAGGCGCATCAGCTGGGCCTCCCGTACTCTGCAGAATTATATCGCTATCCCACCGACTCTAGAGCATTGAAAAGGAACCGGGCTATTGAAAATCTTCGGTATTGTCTGGGCTACGCCCAGCATGACTTTACACGAAGCTATTTGAACCCACGAACAGGGCCCAAGTTTCGGGGCACCAACATGGCCGACATCAGGTTCCTATGTCTTGATGTCGACATAGTGAAGCACTTTGACAACCCGGACCCGGAGGATGCAAAGAGGCGGATTCGCTCGCTTCATCTGGGAATATCTGTTCTTGACGTCCGGGATATCCTCGCCCTGGTACACAGCCCGGTGGCTATACCGAACCCAGCAAGAGTCATTCAGAGCTGGCAGTACTGGGTCAACGAAGAAGAGCCTGGGCCTGACAAATTTCTTTTCGGCAAGTCAGAAACCGTCTCTGTAGCACAAGCTCAGGCCAAACTCGACGAGCTGAGAAGAGGACGATACACTGCTCTGATCCTGTTTGACGCTGCGAGTGATCTCCAAAGAATGAAAGACTTTGGGATTGATGCAACATGTCTCATCCCCATCGATCTTCAAAAGGCCACGTACGTGCCACTTCAACGGACCTGGCCCATTTCCCTCAATTATCTATTAAGTGACATGGGCATTCCCAGTCAAGACCTGCACAGCGCTGGCAACGACACCCATTTCACTCTGCGGGCCATGCTCATGCTGGCGGTTGTAGATGTGCTGCGGTATCTGGAACCCAAAGACTATCCATCATGGCTCCAGGCAGCCGTGAATATCGCACATTCCCCAGTCGTGAACCTGAATCCCAATTACGACCCTGCGCCGGATCCTGAGCTGATAGGCCGGAGAGCGACGTGGATGGAGAAGCGCCGCGCCCGTCGAAAAATGCTGCGTGAAGCAGACAGGATTGCTCAGCAAAATACCTGAATGCGGCTTGCTTACTTGACAGAATGCTGATATCTCGCTGTGGGATGAAGCTGCAACAGCCATGACCTGAGCACAATGACGGCACTCGCTCGACTGACTGCCCATTGTGTAGAGCAAGATTGTCATCGATTTCGACAATGAGATGATGTGTCATCTCGAGACGGAGATGCAACTCGTTGGATAGAATTGCAGGCAAAGAGAAAAATTAAAGATTGGCAAGATGCTGAGATTGATCAAGATGAGGAATCCCAGTCCATTGACCAGTATTCCTGAACAGCTTGACTAATACGAGGCAGTTGTTTCCGGCTTATGTGTATGATTACCAAACAGTTGATGGACATCTGGTGAGAAATAATATGATGCACAAGACACAAGATGTGTTGATCTCCCACGCAAGCATAGTTGCCCATCCAAATACCACTCTGTGTTTCTGAAAGTGCAGAGACAGACAAATTGCCGGAAACGAGCGCTGCCTTGTCGTTGTTTGCTTGTCCGGTGCTATCTGGGGTAGTATGGCACCACCAGGCCGGGTCGAGCAGGTTTGCCACCGGACAACTGGACAGAGGACAACCGTAGCAAGCAGAGCAGAGCAGAGCCAAGATGGTACTTGCATTGCTACCTCATGTTGTTGGCCTCTGTTGCTGTTCGGCTTCGGTGGACCCCGCCCTCAGATGGCCAGATGGTCAGCGCCGAAAGAGGCAACATGAGGCCAGGGAGAGAAAGACGTCGACAGTTGTCAAAGTATCGATTCCGGCTGAGGCCGAAATCTATAGATGTAGCCCATGGTAGTATTATACCTTGATCGGTCATGTAGCAAATTGTAATTTATGGTCGTTAATATCATGACTACGATTGGCCGCTCCACAGACCCAAAGTGCATGCATGCATCACCACAAGGCTGCGATAGATTAATTAATTAATTAATTAATATCACTTGAAAAAAAAAAAAATAAAACCACTCAACATATACAACAATCTCTAAAATAGTAAAGATCCTTATCATTCCTCTACACATATTCTCCAAATCTCCATACGGGGAAAAGCCCTTGTCCCCCCGGAATCGCCCGAATAGGTCAGACCGTCCAGGGTCCAGCAGCTGCGAATCATACCACCATCGACTGACTATCAATTGACGACTGATCAACGACCCAAGAAGACATGATGTACAAAGAAGAGAAGAAGACGAGTATAAGAGGCTCTGCTGGCAAGCTCGTGAAAATGGAGTGATTGTCACTACAGTCTTGTTTACTCATCTCAGCATAACTGCTCTCTCTTACTTATCGATAGATAGTTGGTATCCTCACTTACACCATTCACAATGGCCGCCATCGTTCACAAGCCAGCTGCTACCCCCAAGTATGTTGTCCCCCCGACACTCAAATCACCCTCTCGCACAAACTAACAAGTACAAAAGGGCCGTCCCCATCTTCGTGGCCGTCAGCAGCTTCGCCCTTGTCGCCACATACGTCCGCTCCCAGCTCTCCACCACATCCGCAGCCTTCGACCGCTCCTTTTCAAAGTACAACACAGCCGAGAGCGAGGCAAACCGAGCAAAGACCTTTGACGGGGCCATTGAGAACCCAAGAACAAGTCTCTTCAACATTCTCGGCCGACGACAGTAGACAGACAGACAGGCAGTTTGATTGACTGTGAGAACGAACACACACGAGGGCGAGCGAGCGAAGCCTGCATTTTTGCACATACACATACACATACAAATATGCGTGCATTTTCCCAACGCTGAGCGTTCCTTATTACATCTGACCGCATTGTCGGCTACAAAGAGGCGCAGTGATGGATACAATATTGGATATTGGGGGTTGCCTATACTTGGAGGAGCATCGATACCACAGACGTCGCATAATTCAGCATCAATAAACAGTTAAAATCTACCCTAATCGCTTGTTGCCCACGCATTTTAGACAGAGTGAATGCACTTTATCAATTCCTTTGTATTACATATAAAATTGCCTCCTAGCATCCTCTTGCCGAAGCTGCCCCTGTCTGTCAAGACTGCGCCTGGGCGCATCTAAAGCAATACTATTCAAACACTTATCCAATGCTAGTATCGGTATATACTCCCGCCCTCCAATTGATATCGCTTCGCTATCATGATTTCCTGCATCCTGATGTATCAACGCATAACGTCGAGGTATGCCAAGGAATGAACAAGAATCCTCTCCGACACAATCCTTACGCCGATTTTGCCATGTTTCTATAAACTACATGTACTCTTGTACTTGATGCCGCCGCTGCGAAGCGGTCTAGCTTTTCCCCCCTCTTTCCCTCTCTGTCCCCCTACTTCATCCTGCTCGATGTCCAGCCTAGCCGTGGCCCGTTGTTGCTTGATGAGCGCCTCGACCGAGTCTTCGACGCAGGTGATGTCTCCTCCACGGTCTCCGAGTCATCTTCTTGCTGTGCCTGATTGTTCTCTCGGCTACCGATGCGAGATGTGAGCGCGCTAAGCTTATCTTTAAGGTTGCTCGCGCCGTTCTTCCTGCGTACGCCGGAGCCGCTTCCCGGATCGTGATTGCTCATGCTCGACGTCGGTCGCTCTATGCCTGTTGGAATCCTCTTGAACCCGGGCCTATGTTGTTGTGTGACGGGTACCGGAAGGTTGCTTTGCATGCTGGGTGTGTTACTGCTGTATGAATTGCTACGCGTCATGCCGCTTGCGTTGCTGCGCTGGCTGTGCATGCTGCTGGCCATGCTGCTGTGAACGCTGCTTTGAGGACTTGCCGTTCCAGGTCGTAAAAGCTCGATGCCGTGATTCTGTTGTCGGTTGCCACGGCTGTCATCAATGGGTGTCGGTGGTGTCATCATAAGAAAAGACGGCACATGAGGGGGATGGGTGCTGTGGGCGCTATGAGGAGCAGAGGCTGTGCCGCCGTTCCGATGCGATCTTCGACTCTTGACACTCGAGCTGCGGCTGCGGCGCCGCATCGCCGACCCTGGTCGTACGCTGCTATGTGTGCTTCCAGCTCGGATGCTTCGAGGCGGCGATCGAGAAAAGTCAACAGGGGATGTGCCATATGTGTCGGAATCGTCGCTGTCGTTGATGCTGCCGGGATAGTGCTGCGATCCACCCGAAGAAGACGGCGCAATCAGGACTGAGCTGTTAGCCAGTACCCGTAGCTTGTCTCGCTGTTCGGCATTGGGACGGTGTTTGGAGAACTTGTTGCCAATGAGAGCACCTGTGTGCGAGATCAGAGCTTTCATCACCGCTTTTTTGAGGGCGAGGGCGAGGTCCAGGTTGGACCATGTCTTGTTTTCCCACTCAATAGTCGGCATTCTGAAGACGAAATCGTGCACATCCTCGATGTTGCGGTTCTCTTTGCCTCGGTAGCTCAAGCAGAGCACCACAGACGGCATCTTGATGGATGCAAACGTCATAAAATGACTGGCACGCGTCATCATCTTGGTGAGGTCGTCTGATGGCTGCTTCTCATTGTGATGTCTCCTCCCCAGACCAAAACGAGACTTCTTGTCGCTTTCTCTCGAGTCGCGTCCGTCCCTCGAAGATTGGCCAGTCGAGGCGCGCGTGACACCAGCCCTCGAAGTCATGTTCGATCGAAGAGACTCGTGTGACGCCTTCTTCAGCATGGTTTTGGATGTTCCAGGGGCACGGAAAAGACGGAACGAGTGCCCTTCGTTGCCCGTGTTAACGCTCAAAGCCTTTCCTGGGGATGCTTCGGCCTTGGTATTTGATGTCAAGGTAGGGCGTAGTCGGAGCTCGAGAGAGCCCGATCCCGCTGACAAGGATGACGAGGATGACTGTCTTGTGTAGGAAGGAGTCAAACCACCGCCGTCGTCATAGTCATCCTCGTCATCTTCTTGATCAGGCGTAACCTGCTTCAGCATGAAAGGCGAATCGTTCTTGGAACCCGCCATCTTCTCCCCGTTGATGCCAGGGAAGATGTACTCGAAGAGCCGCTTGCCCACTTCGTGCTCCAGTTGAACCTTGACCGGAAACAGGTTTACCTCGAAACGATCCATGACTGGAATACCTGCAATAGCCTCCAACATGTACCAATACACCCGGATCATCTCCTTGTGCTCGCCCTCCTGAGCATGCGGCTTATCAGGATCAATGTACGGTGCTACCATCTCTGGGTATGTGGCATCAGGCAACAGATTTAGACCAAGCACCTTGCCAACACGGATGAGGTTGACGTGAGAGCCGTCAGAGTTATCCGTCCGATCATACTCGAGATCCTTGAGTTGCAGTTCCACCAGAGGCTCATTTGAGTCTTGCATCAGATGCCAAACAATGTCTCGAATAGTAATGTTCCACTTGAGGAGGCCAGTGCTGTCGTTCGAATTGACGTCGTACTTTCTTTGAGACGAGGTGATGGCCTTCATCATGAAGAACAATTCATCCTCGCAAGCTGCCAGATCCTTTTCAAGGTGCAACCGGTCTTGCCAACCCTTCTTGTCCAGGTACTTGGAATACATCTGGAAATGATCTTTGATCTCTTCCATCTGTCTGATGCGCTGCTGCAACTTCTGAACCATGGCAGGAGCACCACTCAAGTCGCTAAAGTCGGAGGCGAGGATGATCTTCTCCAAGCGTTCACTGCGTGTCTTTTCCAAGGGCTCGTTGTACATGAGAAGATCCAGTACGATCACGTACAATGCGTAGTACTGCGACGAGTTGCAAAGCGCTCTTGCTGTTGGGAACTCGACCCAAAGGTTGTCCATACGATTTTCCATGTTGTCCTGTGAAGTGTCATCGTTATCGTCGGCGTTCACCTCGTCGTTGTACTTTAGACGTAGCGTATTGTACTTGTCGTATCGAACCATGGCAGAAGTCTTCTGTACGACGCGTTTGAAACCGAAAGGATCCGCCTGGAAGTCAAACACAACCTCGATGGGAACCCAGGGCGGCCAAGAAGAGCCACTTGGTGCGCCGTACTTGCTTCCGACGTACATTGAAACAAGGTTGGTCTGGAACCATTTGCGGTGCGTGACAAAGAACTGGACGCTGTCCATGTTGACCAGGAATCGGCGTTGGACGAGGCCGCTGACGTTGTCGGATATTCTCTCCTTCTCCATGACTTCCATCACTTTCAGTTCCATACCCTTGGCTGTAGCCAGCACCACATTCTTCTTGTTCTTGTCGCTCTGTAGCTGAATCTGAGGTGCAATGATGCGTATGTGATAGCTGCTTTGGGCAGTGAACTCTTCAGCGATACCCGTCACCAAGTCTTCGATAGATCCTTCGACAGGACCCTCCGTGTTGGTACCCCAAGTGGCGCTGGTGAATTTGCGACCCTCGCCCAGGATACACTTGATTCGTTCCTCGATGTCCAAGGGGGTTTCGTCATCCCTTACGCTAGATGCGCGAGAGCTCCTTCTGCCGCCTTGCTTACTATGGGTTGATTTAGCCTTGCCCGGCTTGCTGTTTGCCTTGGCCTTGTTCTGTTCTTCGACGATGTCTAGGATGAACTTGATAGCGGGCCGAGAAAGATAGTATGTGAACCCACGCCTCTGACCGTTCTGGTGAAGGTAGCGAAGCACAATGTTTCGTAGTGTGTTGTTCCACTTAAGTTGCATATTGTGGATGACGAAACGATTGTTGAACTCGCTTTCGAACTCGCTGGTCGACGGGATTTCCATGGTCTCGTCTTGGAAAGGAACCGATTCACCTGAGCGTCTCCGGCCATCGTTGCTTCCTCTGTGTGTACTCGGCGGAGCTCTCATCTTAGCCTGGTTGAGCATTGATTCCAGAAACTCCTTCTTCTCTTTCAGCACGTCTGTATGTTTCTGATAGGCCTTGAACTCTTCAACTAAAAGACGGTCTTTCGAATCGCATTTGATGACCTTCAACTCGGCCTCGCCCATTTCGCGGTCATGAGCTTGCATCTGTACACCCAGCTGATCAAGGCGGTCTTGGATGAGCTGGCCCTGAATTCGGCGGGGATCGTCATCATGTCTCATAACGCAGAAATGCGTAGGTTCACTTCCAAAGGGACTGGTTCGTGTTGGATCTCCGGCAATGACACCGCCAATGTCTGTTTGTCGGAAATATGTCAGGCGAGGTGCATATGCCAAAGGCAAGATCTTAGTGTCAGGATGAGGTTCAGTTGGCGTTATCCAGTCGAGCTCGACGAAATCATCCATGTCAATCCAGCTAAAGTCATTGTCAGGAATTGTGAATCGAGACAGATCGGGCTTTTCATCAGTTTCGCTCATTAGCGTCGCAATTGACCCTTTCTTGATAGCCTCGGTGGTTGTTCCCTTCAGGCTTGCTGATACAGCTCGGACGTCGGCGCTGACGAGGTCAAGTTGAGCAGCATGAATCTTGATACCAGATGTCTTGCTTGTACTGTCAGCTTGTTTACCTCCCTTGCCAAGAGTGTTGAACTCTTCTCGCCGTTGGTGAAGATCAAGCGAGAAGCTGTCGAAGCGGACCTTCAAGCCAGTCGCCGAGACTGCATTTTCGGAATGGTCCTCGACGTCCTTGTGTTTGTAAATGTGGCTTAGGAAGAGCGGGGCAAGCAATATGTTGTACTTAACAGTGGCCAGATGTCGACCAAATTTCTTGCTGTTCTTCTCACGGCCAGGAAAGAGACTACCTTGACGAATAGGTAACGATAGCGGCTGTCCGAATAAGCCCCACCAGTTGAAGAAGTGTGTGAAGAACCTGGGCGTAAGGTGGATTGTATTGTAGCTTCGCGAGGGCTCGGGGTTATCAGACAACCAGTCACGGTCAGCTGGCGCATGGATTGCGATAGAAAGGTGGATGTGTCGACTCCTGAAACCCCGCATAGCATCGTAGGGGAGGCCGTTCCCGTCGGGTTTAGCAAAGTGTGGGTTTTTGAGGACAATATCGTAATGAGGCCGGAACTCGAAACTTCGTTTCCCATCCTCGATAGCGCGCTCGAAGATGAGGCCTGCCATGACCTTGACCTTGCCCGATAACTTCATGACAACCTTCTTGAAACTTGCCTCAGACTTATAGTTATCGTCGGGTAGGTATCCTTCAACATCGTACTGCTGACGGGCTTGCTCACGAACTTCATGGCTATAGTCGGGCACTGCAAGAATGTACTCGCCACTTTCAACAGAGATGAAGCGTTTCGGGTCATCTTCAGCATTGATGTTCCATCTTATGTCATTTCGCCAGCACATGAGGAAACCAGCGCCATTGCCAGTCATTGCATATGGGTTGCGTGTGCCTTTGAGAGCCAAGTGAACGTCTCCATCGCCCTTCCAAGATGCGTGTATTCTGGAGTGGAAGTTGAGTCGAAGTTTATCCCAGAAGCCGACACGTTCAGATGGGTCGAATTGGGGCTTGGTAAACGATTCAATGACCATCATCATATCCTGAATAGCAGGCTGGTAACAAGGACCCCAAGTAATTCGTGTGGGAAGAGCACTGTTGACATCCATGTACACATCAGAGTAAGACTTGACGGGTCCTATCGTCCGCCTAACCTCTATCGCGAAGCTGCCTTCATTAGAAGCACCCGGCAATGTACTTCTTGGGGGGATAACGTTGACTCGGACTCGACGTGTCGACTCAACACCCCGGAACTCTTCAGCGATGACGAAATTTGTCTTCAGAGACACGGCTTGTATCTTTGCCGATTGCCCATACTTCATTGGGGGAATATGTATAAGCGGCAATGGGTAATCGCGTAGTGTCACCTTGGCCTCGCCCATTGCAATACTGACATGCATCGGTACTAGCAAGCTGTACTGCATATCTTTTGGCATCCCCTTTCCGATTTTGTGTAGAAACTCTGGCAGATCCTTCATCGGAAAGGTAGGTTTGTCGATGGTGAAATGCAAGTCGCTGATAATGGTGGACATGAGCGCTGGTCTTGGTGGCACCTCAAGCAGATTCTCAGCCTCCTCAACGTCTTCGGGTACTTGGTTTGGTCCCCAGAATTGACCGCGAGACTCCCTCATACTGTTTTGGGAGAGTTGGTAGGCATTGTCGATCCGCTTCTTCCAGCTCTGAGCGTTGAACATGTCAAGATGGTTTCGGGCGTAGTGTTCGGTAACCTTTGAGGTACCGTTGACACGTAGAGACTCAGTATTGGGATTGTACCTGGGTATTCTTCCATGCTGGGAGTTGGGTCGTCCATCTCGCCCATCAAAAGCATCCGCACTTCGGCTTCTGTCATTTGGTGCATCGCTCATCTCGGGTCGTCCACGCGGGAAAGTCGACCGAGAACGGAACTTACCCGTTCCCCTGCGGATTTCCTCTTCGCGGACTCTCTTAAGCTTGACCTTGAACGCGCCCTCTCGAGCAAGTCGCTGCGTCTGCTCTACAAGACCAGTTCGGTAAATCATTCCTAGTTTCCACTCAAAACCACCATCTTCAAGTTCGAATAGGAAGTTACGGGCGCGAATCGACACCTTGGGCACTGACTTGGGCCCCTCTGGCCTCTTCTCAAGGATGTACTCGTTTGTCCCAGTCTTGAAGCGATGATGTAATTGCTGCACTGCTTTGATGACGTTGATGAAGTTGTCAGTCACGCGGCTAAGGATAACCTCGTGTGGTACAGCGATGCGAACAGCTTCTGTCACAATATCGACCATCTTCTCCTCGACGACACTTCCATAAGATGTCTTTCTGCGGGACTCTCGGAAGTCAAGACGCCCTGACTTGATGCTAAGCAATCGCGCCCACACGTTGCGCATGCGTGGCGGTTCTGTGTAGAGCCGCACGAGCTTTGCTGTGATATAAGGAGTGGACCATCGCTGCCTCCCCAACTCCAAGCTGTACATGTGCAACATCATGGCAGGATCGTGAGGCATATCCGCCTTGAGCTGGATAAGGGATGCTTTGAAGTCAAGGGTGACCAGTTCGGGGGTAACGGTAGAAACCCCAGCATCAACATCTTGTCGAGTCCCTGGAGGAGCCAATCGGTTGGCGCTGGGAGTTATATCCATATAGCTCCCCTGTTGCTTAGGCCGTGGAACATCATGCCCGGTTCTCATGAATGCTTTGCGTAATGTCATGACAGCAACCCCCACAGCGTAATGCCGGTAAAGTGAGTATTTGGCAAAAATTGAGCGGACGCCCACTTGAACATTGAATGTAGGACCATTAGCATCGCTTGCCGCACCAAGCGACAGCTCCAGCCTCGGAACCCTAACAAACGGTTCTGGCTCGAGATTATCCACGGCATCCATGATCTGCGCCTCGATTCCGCTGGCGAATATGGTGAATTTCCGTCCATCGCCGATATTTTGCGGTTTCCTCTTGAGCCTAGGAGAGCTCGAGGGAGGAGTCCAGTCCGAATCAGACTGGTTAATGGAACGACTATTGGCACGTCGCCTAGATGTCCGACGTTGAAGCCCATCAAGCCGATGGGCACGGTATTCAGTCGAAACAGTATCCCAGTGCAAGAACACTCCGCGAGTGTCATCGGAGATTTCTTCGTCGATTCCTGCGATCTCCACATTAAAGTCAGAAGCGTCAAACTGAGACCTCAGCAACCAGTTGGGCATGGACCGAAGGAAGTTCTGGCCGCCCTTAGATCTAGAAACGGAGCCCTTCTCTGGTTCCACATCAATCCGTAACTCCCGAACTATCTGACGGAGACCATCAATGATCTCAGGTCTAACCATAGTGATTGAGGCGGACTGCAGGTTTCCCGATACATCAACGCACACATCTGGTCGAGCGCCAAGATTCAGTTTCATGTCGAGAGATTCTGCAGTAGTGAGGTTGAACCGTTCCCCGTTGTTGGTTTGATAGTAGAGATCGTGCGACTGGAGTCTGAATGAGCCATCTAGAGAATAGTGCATGTCCGCGATGAGACTGTGTGACGATTCCATGTCTAGTGAAATTGAAGAGATGGATGAGATGATGAGATCGAAATCGTCCGGATTTTCCGTTTTTTGCAATGGCTTGAGCTTGATACGAACGACAGGTTCATGCATGGAGAACTTGTAGTTTGCCTTGGGTAGAAGGCGGGAAATGAGATGATGGTTATCATTTTGCGCTTTGGGTGCCTTCGGCTTCGACTTTAGAAGGGCAATGAGGATCGGTAAATGGTGAGGGTCCAGATCAACCGATGGAGACGTGACAACAGAGTTGGCAAACACAATGTTGGCATTTCTTTCATCTACCGTACCGGCCCGTAAAACCTCGACGGTCTTGGAGAGCAGTGTCGTCTTAATTGTCGTGGTAGCCATAGGAATATAGACAAGGCGTTCGGGCTGTCCGTGACCATCATCTATGCCAACAGCTATAGACAGAGCAGCAGCCAAGGCCTCGTGCGCAACAGCGTCGGCGGGGAAATACATTCGGTGCGCTGGCGATTTGGAGTCTAATCTATGAAGGTCTATGCCAACCTCTTTCATCGCAGCGTTGAGCTGGATAGGCTGAGACCCTGGTTTGATGGACTCAATTCTTTTGCTCATGCCGAGGAAACTCACTGCGAACTGAATTTCCTTGATACCGCGCAAGGTAGAGCTGAAAAACTCTTTGGAATCGGATACTGTCCTCATCAGATCTTCGTTCGTTGTTCCTGGGTTGTCAACTTCCTGAACAACCTGTCCCAAAAAGATGTCGAGAGGTTCCTCCTCGGTGCCAGGAGTTTTGACCTCAGCTCGACGTTGCTTGAGGCGGTTCATACACGTTTGCAAGTCGTCCAAGGGAATATGTAGTCGCCCCATCTTGATGGCCACAGCGGCTTCGCGCAGGCCATCCATGGACTTGTACAAGTGCCCATGTATATTGATAGTCAAATGGTCAAGGACTTCCATTGATTCGTTGCCGTCAGCCGTGAACAAGACACTGCGGAGCGAGACGGTCCATTCCGCTTGTTGGTCCTTTCCATGGCGATCGGATAAGCGAGCAAAGAAACGTGCTCGATCGACCATCTTTCGGCGTGTGTCGACGGCCAGGGTAAAACTCCCAACCTGGATACTGCCCACGTCCACGACATTTATAGTTGAGTTGGTCGCCACCACATCGACCAGCTTAAGCCAGCTGATGTTCCTATGCAGTCGCTTGATCCTTTCCTTGATATTTGTAAGCTTCTTCCAAGTCTCGCTTCGAACAACCGTGCTCGTAGCTCGTCGTGGTAGTTGTGGTTGTTGGCGTGTGGTGCTTTTCTCATCTTCTTTCTCCTCCTTTGTGGCTTCGGAATCGCTCCCCTCGGGATCTGCGCCGGCATCTTTGTTTCCTTGAAGCTCATTGACGTCCAAGGTCACGACGAGCTCGCTCAGAACTATACTGAGCCATGTTGGTTGGGCAAAGGTCGGCCGATGAACATGGAGCCCAAGGCCCCTGATTTCAACCCTACATCCATCTCGGGGTGTGTATGCTAAGCGGCGCAAGGAGAGGTAACCGATTCTTTGGATGGAGATGCCGGTAAGGATTCGGAATACGGCGAGGAGGACGAAGGATGATAGGTATAGGAGGACTAGACAGCCAAAGACGAAGGTCGGGTTGAGGAGAGCCATGTTGTAAAGGCACCCGCGAGCCCCTACCGCCAAGTTAACTACGAAACGATTAGCTGTGAGCGGTGTAAGATGGCGTGGTAGTGCGACATACGTTTGCTGCTGGTGGAAGAGATATCATGCCTTCGCTGCCACTGGTGTTGACTAGGAGGCGGGCTATGCCATCGCCGTGGAATTGAATCTGATTGTGCGCCGAGCTTGCCGATCTTCCGGTTCGTCGTTTGTCGCTCAAGCCCCCAAGAGTCTCGACGAAAGGTGTCGCCAAAGACAATACGCTGTGACGAGGCTGCCCGAAACAGTGGTCGATGCTCTCGAAGCTAAGGCAGGGATTTTGGTCGTGGTATCGAAGGTAGGTGCAACAAAGTTGACTTGTGATCGGGATCGACGGAAAGTAAATCGAGCGCGATGCTGTAAGGGGAATTGGACAAGTTTTGTGACGTCAAGGGGATCCTAGTTCCACGAGGATCGCTATTCTGGAGAGAAAAGGAGTGGCAGGTTGGCGCAGGCGTACAAAGACAGAGTCCGACGCGAGAAAGGACGAGTCCTTTGAATCCCAAGTTGGGCGGGGGATATGAAAGGTTAAAAAGTTGATGTGTTGAAAAACGATGTACAGTAGTGTAGGTAGGTAGTGTAGTAAATGTACAAGGTCAAGTCGAGGTCAACTAGCAGCGTTGCGTTGCGTTGCGTTGAAAGACGGACGGATATGGCCATCTGCTTCCGCTCAGGCCCCAGTCCATCCCTCCCTCTTTGGACAGGCTTGCCAAGAAGCGATAAGCAATACTATACGTACTAGAGCTTCGATTCGAGAAATGGAAACTTCCCCTCCACTCAGAAGCCCCAAAGATGAAGCCACGAGCCTCACTTCGTTAGATCAGTTAGGGCAAAGCACGGGCCTCTGTGTAGTTCATTTGGCAGGGAACGCCTGGTAAGAACCGATCAAAACCAATTCCAATTTGATAATCACCAATCTCAACAACTCCGCAGATAGAAAGGAGACGTCGGATTTATGAGACAATGTATCCAACGTCTGGAAGAGCGAGCTTTAGCTCCCCTGGAAAATCAACAGTATTCTCATGCCAGCCTTATCAACACCTTGGCCGTTGTTGCGTTCGCTACATACTGCATAACAAAGGTTTCAATCTTGCATGGAAACGATAACAGGTCTCCCTTTTCGCACTAGAATTGTTATTGGCTGCCCAAATCGCAGCTAAAGTGCGGGGAATGCATGTTGTCTCTAGGTAAGTTCGGGATCTTCCAGATTGCGCTTTACTATATTATATCCAAGATGCTCAACCTGCCTGGGCTACCTATTCAAACGAGCATGCAGCACCGTCTGTAGAACAATATACAATATCGACCAAGGCGCTCATGATTCCTTCCGATATATATGTACCACGTTGCTAATGCACCTAGAAACACACTTTGCTTACCTAGCGCAACCATCCATCCCGTTAACTTTGGGAGATCAGGTACCAGAAACACCGTCAGATTCCAACTAGTGGTACCAAGTAGGTGCTACAAGGAAATTTTGTTGCTTGAGGCTTACATGATTTCGAATTCATTTCAAACTACGTCATCCTTGTTTCATTCTACAGTGGCTGTCCAATTCTTCTTACAGTGGCGTGTCAGAGCGATGCGTCCATTAAAAATGACGCTGGACTTATCCACTGAATGTCCTCTACTATTGGATATTACTAGGTTGGATGATATTGAGGTTGTATGTGTTATCAGTGTGGAAGAGCTCAAGTCATAGATACCTATAGGGCTTGTAAGAATGCAGACAATGCTACCACAAAGACATTTTGGGTTGGTCCAAAATTCAAGCTTCTTTTTTCTTTTACTTTTTTTTTTAAAAAAAAAAAAGAATTTAAGCTTCACGAAAAGTCCATCCTTACTATGGCAGTGTGGGAATTCATGCCTCTCGCCAATGGAATCTAAAATGGCGACATGGATCCAATTCATTTACCGCAAAAGCATCAGACGCGTGGGAACATGGGTTCAAGCAAAGCCTTTTTTTTGTTACTACGGGGAAGCAGCCTTTTTTGTTTCCTCTTCAGCCTGCTTCTTTAGCTCAGCAATGCGATCATCAATAAGTGCAATATCCGCATCCATCCTCAGCATCTTCTCGGACATCATATCCACATACTCCTTGTCACTAAGCTTCTTGAGTGGACTTATCTTGGACAGGAACGAGGTTTCCGTCTCATCCTTAAACTTAGGCTGATGAGATGACACCCGGTTTGCTATTAGTTGGCCACCTGCTCCTACCGCTGTCCAAACAACCATGGCGGGTACAATGTTTGTAGGGCCTCCTAATTGGAGTCAGTAACGGTGAAGCCGCGACAACGTGGCAGGACTTACGAATTAAGCCGCCGACGGCACCAGCTGCTGTACCAGATATCGCGCTGGCCATGATCTTTTCGGTGTACCGGAGTCTTTCTTCCCCACCCCATGACTTCACAATAATACTTCTCGTAACTTCAATCTGTCAGCTACGGCCATCTAAAGAATAGCGTTATAGCTACAGAGATGGTGAACTTACACCAAAAGCTTGTTCCCAAAGTAAACCATTGAAACCCAGAAACTGCTCCCCAGATCATGGGATTTGCTTCTTTGAAAATTGAGCCTCCAACGCCCGCCAACACACCAGCGGCTCCTGCTCAACGTCAGTATGGGGTTGTGCGAGGACAGGATGAGCCGACTCACCAGCATACCCGCCAAACTTCAAGGGAGGTAGCACGAGATCGACAATCTCGGGAGAGAATAGGCCTCGGGGAGACTGGCGATGGCGCAAGGGTGCCGATTGGGAATCTCGACTTCGATCGTCGGCCATGGTGAATATTAACCGAGTTAGATAGATAGATGTAAAAGGAAAGAGAGTTGACAAGAGGCGATCTTGAATTATAGCCGAGAAAAATAGAAGATAGATATAATTAAAACGATTTAATAAAGTGAAATAATGTTACATGGCTCGCTTCTCCGCTGCCGCTGTCAAACTTGATCTTGAGAATGATGAGGCTCAAGTTTTGCTCGGTAACTGGCTCAGACCAATAGCAGAAGACCTGCACCTGGTCCTGGTAGGGACGAAAACCCGTGACATCCGCATGACATCGACTGGGTACATGCAAGGCATGATAAAATTATTGATGCACTTGTGGTGGGCCTTTTATGATATATATACCTTACCTAGGAACCAGCTCGATGATATGGGTTGTTACCGCCATATATCGAATTGCTTAAGATATTGATGAGTTCAGAAATTGATGACAAAATTTTCATTCGCCGCATAGATCCTGCGGTTGCTATCTCGTCGTATTTTCCAAGGGATTGGGTATTATCTATCAACATACGTAGTAGTACATTAGGCTCCTCTTGGTGTGTGTTTTTTGTAAGCCCACCTGCACCGACCATGTACACCCGCTGCGGAGGGAAGGCAAGCGAGGATAAAGTACCTCATCTAAGCCCGTAAAAGGCTAGCGCCCACTCACTGGGCTGGCAAAATTAAGGCAACCCTCACTGGCGCTTCCATCATCATTTTTTCCACTACGCCGAGCAAATTTCAACTCGACAACCCCAGACACGGCAACACTCGTCGGGGCACGTTCACCATTTCGCAACGCCCTCTTCTCGAATTATACACTCGATAGCCCGGTATTCGGTTCTCCCGTCCCCGGCTCACAAGCGACATCTTCAAAGAGCGAGAGCTAAGCTGCCCGCTAAACCCCGGTCGGCTCTGCCCTTTGCACTCGTTCGCGCATCGGTCTTGAATCGTTGCGCGTGTTCGCCTAACCGCAATCATGGGTGAGTACCCCTCCATGGCCTCTTGCGATCGTGTATGGGACCAGTTCTAACTTCACTCTAGCTCCTAAAAAGAAGGAACAGCAGAAGATGTCCCTTGGGGACTTTCTGGCTGATAGTATGTTGTACCCCTCGCCTCGTCGCTTGCACCCCGCCGCACAGCGCACATGGTCTGTGATGCCCCTCGTCGACCCCATACTGACTTTGGCTTGTAGGTTTTGGTGGAGGCTCTTGGGCCGATGAGGTTGAAGAAACCTCCTTTTGTAAGCATAGTCTGATCCAATTCATTTGTGTGTCATTGCTAACTCCCTCATAGCCGTTGGTACGTGTTATGTCCAATACCGCCGCAACCACCAACCCACAGTGGACTAACAGGACCTTAGGCACTCAGGCTCTGCCGTCTTCCGACCGCCCTCGGTACAACAACAATGCTTCCTCCAGCTGGCAGGACCGGGGTATGTTGAAATCCAAACAATCTTGATCATCCAAGCTAACACACGCAGGTTTCTCCGTTCGCGAGGCCGCTCCTCAAACCCTTCCCGATAAGCCCCCTTATACCGCTCACTTGGGTAACTTGGCCTACGATGTCACAAACGATTCTGTGGGCGACTTCCTCACCGGCTGCGGCGTCGTCAGTGTCCGTCTCATCGAGGACCGCGAGCTGCAGCGCCCCAAGGGCTTCGGTTATGTCGAGTTTGAAACCCTTGAGGGTCTGAAGCAGGCTCTCGCCCTTGATGGAGAATCATTCCAGGGACGAACAATCAAGATCAAGGTCGCTGATCCTCGTAAGTTCATATGTTACCCCTGAAATCAGATTCATACCTAACTTTGATTAGCCCGTGGTGGTGACCCTGGCCGAGGAGACTCTATCCGGGAGATGGGTAACTGGGACCGCAAGGGACCTCTGCCCGACGCCCCCTCTCGAGGTGGCCCTAGGGACTTTGGTGAACGCCGGCCTCCTCGTGATCCCGCTTTCGAGAGCCGCCCCCAGCGTGAATTCACCTGGGAGCGACACGGACCACTAGCTCCCCTCTCTCCTCAAGAAGGCTCTGGCTCGCGAGACGGCAGCCGTCCTCGTGCCTCTCCTGACGTGCTTGGTGACCGTAGTGAGTCTTACCGAGGAAACCGCCGGGATTCCCCTGCTTGGGGTGAAGGCCGTGAAGCTGGCTCTCGTCCTCCTCGCCCTGAGCGTCCCGAACGACCTGAGCGAACAGCCACTGCTGCTGAGAAGGACATGCAGTGGCGCGATCGAATGCGTCCTGACGCCAAGCCTACCTCGCCCAACGACAGTGCCCCTCCCTCGCCTGCACTCTCAAATGCAGCACCTGCTCAGGGTGGACGTCCTCGGTTGAATCTCCAGAAGCGAACTGTCTCCGAGGTCCCCACCGCTGCATCGCCTTCTGGGGGCTCTGATTCCAAGGCCAACCCCTTTGGGGCTGCTCGTCCTATCGACACTGCGGCAAAGGAGAAGGAAATCGAGTCAAAGCGAGAGCAAGCTGCTCAGGAGAAGCGCGAGGCTGATGAGAAGGCCAAAGAAGAGAAGCGTCTGGCAAAGGAGGCTGCCGCAAAGGCCGAGGCCGAGGCTGCTGAGGCCAAGGAAGCCGCCGAGACCAAGCAGGCCGCCGAGACCAGGGAGGCCGCCGAGACATCCCAGGAGACAACAGAATCCAAGGAGGCTGCGTCTGCCGAGAACGGCAACGGTGAACAGAAGGTTCCCATCCGAACCCGCGAGCCTCGTGAGAACGCCGGACCCAAGTCAAGGGCAGCGGAGGCTTCGAGCTGGCGCTCTGCTTCAAACGATCAGCGAGGACCTCGTGGAGGAGCTGGACCCCGAGGCGGTCGTGGCGGTGGTCGTGGGATGCGGGAAGCTCGAACTGGTCCTCTCCGATCCAACGGATCTGCTGCTCAGCAGCCCGCCTCTGCTGATGCTGAGCCTCCTACTCCCACAGCTGATGATGACGGCTGGACCACGGTGCCAAAGAAGGGTCGCCAGGGACGTGGTATGGGACCATAGAATGTGTACCTATCGGCCCGTTTCTCTGCGGTTTGACGACTAGAAATGTCTGTCACAAGATGTCGGCTCAGTAACTTGTAGCTGGGAAAGGCGTCTTTATCTTGACATGCATTCTCGTCGCGATTGACACCATCTCGTACTCAATTGCAAGCAATCTTCCTGGGGCTGACCCAAGACAAGGTGGCAGCCCTCGGACGCGCTGCATGCTCTTCTCGTTATCCTCGGCAATCTGTTATTTCTGGATTGTTCAGGGCATGGACTCTTCCGCCCTGGTTTCTCTCGACCTCGGCATCCTGTTTTCCTCGTCTGACCGCCACACGTTGGACTCATGATCAACCTCCATGTTCTCTTCACTCGCTTAGGGGACATGAAGGACATTTTTGAGCATTTGACATTTGGCGTTTCGAGACAAAAGCAAAAAGAATGGCGGCGAATGGATGGATGGATGGATGAACGGAAACGTGGCATGCATTTGAATGATCACAGCTCTCTTTTTTTTTCTTTTTTTTTTTTTTACTTTGTTTTCTTTTTGATTTCCCCAAAAACGTCGTCGCTTGCGAAATGAATGTAAAAGAAAAGGACTGAATGAAACTTGGCTGTCTCGATGAGCAGTCTCGCAGTTCGTTTTCTCTCGAGTTGGCAAACATGATGAGACATCGATACGAGCTCAGATTTGTATGCTAGGTGGTTTATGGGATCAATGAAATGTTTTGTTTTTACTTTTCAGTGCTATCGTCTGGGTCTTGGTGAGGTTTCGGTGTCTAATGATGATTCTAAGGGAGAACCGGGGTCTATCATCGGGTGAGGGTTGCAGATGTGTGACTATAGACAAGTAATGAGCACATGATATCCATCTTTCATGTTGATGTCGTTCCCATGCCATTCAATGCCTTGCTGGCTTGCTCCTCTTTCCACAGCCTAAACCCCTCAAGAACACCTCTCTTGACGCCCTCGCTCACAAAGTCTAGCGTTCTCCCGTCCTCGAATCTATTCCTCACAGCCTCGTCCTCGGTCACCCAAGCAAAGTCGACATGCTCATTCTCGTCGATCCTCACATCCTCACAGCTCTCCACATCAACCCAAATCGTCAACTTGCCCCAAACACCATCCTCGACACGAAACACCTGCATATCATACAGGACCTCCAGGTCCTTCTCCAGCGGATCATCGGGCGGCAATTCCGAAGCGGGTATCATTCCGACAATGGCTTTGACGCTCTTTGTTCGTAGACCGGCTTCTTCCCAGAGTTCCCGTGCCGCGGCGGCGACGAGATCAGCGTCTGTATCGTCGACGCACCCGCCGGGGATCTCCCACAAAAGAGGCCATGAATCGTGAGCGGCACGCCGAAGGAGGAGGATCTTGCCTTGGGGGTTGGTGACGAGGGCGCCGGCGATGAGGTGCTGAATTGGAGCGTGGGCGGCGAGGAAGGCGGCCGGTGCGGAGGAGAAGGCGGAGAGGGAGGGGGGAGTTGAATATGATAATGGTGGAGAGGGAGAGCTTGGCATGATGAGGTAGTGATGATGGTTGCAATTGAGGCTGACTTGTATGAGTTGTTGGTGAGTGAGACGGATGTTTATAGTGTTGAGAAAGTTGATACCTGGTTTAGGCTACGAATCGAGGTTGATTGGTTGATTTGTGTGATTCATACCAGGGCAGCCAAGGCAGCTTCGTATTCAAATGTAGGCAAGTAGGTACTTGACTAAGTAACAGTTTAGATTTAAATATCTTCAAATCACAAGCAAAGAGGCGTTATTAATGCAAAGCCTGTGACTCTGATATGGATATCTACAGGCCGAGACAGCTTCGTTTTGGTACATGGCAAAGAATAACCGTCATGCTCAGCCACTGCTTACTCTATTCCATGTGTCTTGTATTGCAGGCTTCGTAGACACAGCTGACATTGCATGCATATCACTTTGAATGTGTCATATCGTTGTATTATTCAGAGCCTGGTAGACTCATCTATCCATATCCTTGCATAGAAGGCATTGTATCATCCTTGGTCAGATATATTCTATCTTCCAAACGCCGTAGCCCATCCCTGTATCAGTCAATCGTACATCTATCCGCTTATTACAAACGCTTGCGTGCTAACCCGAATATCTTGAAGCATAGAATCAAAGCACCCTCGTCCGTCGGATAAGACAGGCACCCTACGACATCTTGGCGCCCATCTCCTCCATCCCGTACTCGTCCCACTCATCGTCGCCCCCGAGCCTTCTGCCCACCCAAATTCCAACGACAGTCATGAGGCTGCCTACGAGGAACCAGCCCTCGAACCAACCATCCACAAATGCAGGACTCAGGGCCCCTCGCAGCACACTTCCTACTGCCGAACCCAAGGCAGAGGGGAGCTGACTGCGCAGCAGAAGCGAGGCTGAGATGACGTACGTAGCTGCGATCTGTCCAACAACTAGCGCCAGATTCGCCTGCGCCTGGCGGAGCAGGCCAGGTGTCCATTTTGCGAAGAGATGGAATGTCTGGACCACGCTGTTGGCGCTGGCAAGAAGGATGACACCGCTAAGGGCAAAGCTGATGAGACGCGCCCATGCCAGTTGGTCAAGCTTAGGATCCCAGTGTCGGGCAAGGATACTCAGGAAGCGGTTAATGGGGTCGGTGTTGGCGAAGCTTGACGTGGGCGAAGAAGCCCGGCGAATGGTTGTCATTGTAGTCGCGCCAATGCGGTACAGGCAGTACAGGCTGAAGAGTTGAGACGGGATAAGGAGAAGACGGCCAAGGGATGTAGAGGCGCGAACTGCCGCCGCACGATGGCTCTTGAGCAGAGAGACGCCCGACGCCAGGTTGGCTTCCATAGTCTCAAGACCAGCAATTTCCATCCGCAGTGATCGCATCTCTGCCTCATCGCCAGTTGGGCCACGCAGAGAGCCCATGACCTTGCCAACGAGGCCACTGCCCTTGGCAGACGCTCCAGTCTGGGTGCCTGATGTCTTGCGCTCAAGGAATTGCAACCGGTGGCGCTTCGTAAGGAGCATCTCGTTGGCGGTGTCCAGTCCAGCTTGTTTCCTCGCAACATCTGCGTCAGTGACAGGTCGTTTCCGGCGGGCCGTAATGTCGACAAAGGCGTGCCATGGCGAAGAAACGGCAGCAAAGCCAGAGAGTAGAGCCATCAATGAGATGCCAACGACACCAATGCGCTCCAAACAACCACGGGTCAGCATCTCGGACAGGCTTCCGCCGCCATTGCTTGTCTTACGCATGGCGCCCTCAGGAACGGCCTGACCAACTGACCAGAACAGAAACAACCACCCGACAAACAACGCTGCTTGCAGTCCCCAAGCCAGTCGAGGAAATCTTCCCTTGGCCGTCCTCTGGAAACTCCATCCGGCAGCCGAAACAACCGATCGGCACTCTAGCCAGGGCACCAACACAACCAGCAGAAACAGCAGACTAGGTACCGTTATTCGCAAAGCCAAATTCCTCGAATCTGCGTTTACCACCTCGATAATCTCGTCCATGATCAGTGCGCCTAGTGTAGCAGCCAAGCCAACAGTCAATCCAAACGTCCACGCAGCGCCGCGCCGCCTCCAGCTCTTGGCGCCATGTTCGGAGTGGACTTGTCGCAGCGATGCTGGCGCATGTGTAGGCAGGACGTGGTCCTCGCCGTCGCGGGAGGACGCGTCGGAGCTCAGACGAGGAAACACGTGACGGACGACGAGGATCGAGGTTGAGATACAGATGAAGAGGAATGGGAGGGCCGAGACGGATGAGGCCAGGGTGACGGGGCGGGGACGGACTTCGCAGGAGTCTTCGCCGCAGCGCGTAAAGGGCCACATGGTGATGATGTTGTCTCGGTGGTTATCGACGTTGGCGCAGGGCCAGAATAGGGCGTCTCGATTTGCTTATATCGTATGCGAAGGTATCGTATGTAACGTTGTGGTGTAAATCAGACTCGGTGATGCCGCAGCAAAGCCTCCCTTGGGCTTTGTAACGCCCCTCACAGCACCTTTGCGACAAACTGGTCTCGTGACTGGAATGATGGCCAACGACGTCACTTTGAAGGGTCTCTCGCTTTCGCTTGGTGGTGGTGAATGTGTATTAGATGGTATCAGACAAGGGCAACTCAGTAAGTATTTCGCCAAGAAACAAATTGCATCAGATAAGGTGCATGCACACGTTGAAAATTCACTCGGCGATAATTAGAGGAAAAGCACCTAATCTAGCCCCTGGATCATCACTAGTTCGAGAAATGGTGGCTTACGTGTGTATCGTTTCTCTCTCGTTTCGCTTCCCGCTTCCCTGGATGTTGGGTTGCGCGCAAAGCGACAGTTGGATGCCTCAGGCTGCAAGACTATCCCAGGCCTGACCAATGGTTTCACTTTATTGGTTGCATACAAGGATACATACGTAGTACTCGACACGATGAATCACAACTTTGAAACCCATGAAACACAATATTTAAAGCTACTTGAATAGTAGTGGCACTTTAATCGCTTGCGCATGCTGTTATCACTATACTACCAAATCGCTTGTGAAATCTTCCCGAGCAGCGTGATATCAATCAAAGTCAAACCCCGCTGTCAATGCAGTCTAGACACTCCAGGCACTCCAGGCACTCAGACACAGCTCTCAGAACTTGCGCAACACATGCGAACAAGTTGCTGCAGCATTCCATCTGTAATGCCTAATTCCTAGAACCTGCCGCGGGGCCGTTGTCTTCACTGTCACTTTCTGGTGGCACTTGGTCTTGGCCTTCTGGTGGTCCTTCATGTTCTGCAGAGCCCCGTTGTCCCTGCGAGCCATCCCGTTCCTCATCCTGCTGACTACTTGACACGCTCTCTTCAGGCAATTTTGGAAAGGAAGATATATTCGATGCGCCATCGGGGAGGTTGTTGGGAGGGCAGGCTGGGGCACTCTCTGGTGGCTCTGAATCTTGATCTGCTGGCATTGAGTTCGCAAAAGTGCCGTATCCTGCAGAGCCTTGCGGTTCCAATAGAGATTCTGCCCCCCAGTCTTCATTGTCGAGGTGCGGAGACCGAGAACAAGGCTCAGCTTCACCCTTGGTTTTTGAGTTGGAAAGAACTCCGTGCTCGTTGTCTGTTGCGTCAAGACGTGTGGAATCCTTAGGTCCAGCGTCATCTTTCTTCTATGATGTGCCTTTCTGGGCCCGAGGGATATCGTCGTCGTCGTCGTCAAGTTGATCCTCCGCCTCAATTTCACAAAGTTGTTTCGTCTGTCCGAGTTGTTCAGTGGCTTGGTGCACGCTTAAGATTTCATATCCGCCCTCCATCTTCTATGATGTGCTCTTCTGAGTCGAAGGGGTATCATCATCCTCATCAAGTTCGGTATCCACCTTCATCTTGAAAGCTGCCGCTTCGCCCACTTCCATTTCATGAAGTTGCTCCATCTTCTTGTGTTGTTCTAGAGCCTGAGGTCCGGACATGACTTCAAATTCACCAGAGTCAGAATCATCGTCTTCGTCCTCGTCGTTGTCACTGGCTGTGCCCTTGACAATTCGCTGGTCTTCGGGGACTTGAGCTGTACTGCTACCAGCAGTATCTGCAGATTTGGGGGTAAGCGATGCGCCATGATTAAGCGGCTTGATCGTCGGGTCGAAGGATGCAGGTAGCCCCAAGGCACGTGCAACCTGATGGGCCTCTTCATCGGGAGAGTTGTGAACCTCAAGCTCGTAAACGCTGCTTGCCTCGCTGTCGGCCTCGTGCTTTCCTGCGGTTGCGGCCAACATGCTCACATAGGTCTGACGTCCAGCGTCATTAGCACGCTTTGCCTTCTTCTTGATGCGCTTCTCCGTTGGCCGGACCACAACCACAGGCACGGGTGAGTATTGGAGACAGTACTTGGAGAACGAATTGCGTGTGTTAACCAAGCCCTGGAGACCACCCAGGGTACGTCCTCTAGTTCCTACGATAAGCATTGCTGGTTGATACATTTGAATCTAGATTATGACTGTCAGCTTCTGAATCCCGTAAAATAAATCAACATTTCGCCAAGCGTACCAGTACTTGAAAGGTTGTGTGCAACTTGCCAACGGCGTATTCGAGTCTGATGTTGATGGCTCTGTTATTGCCATTGCGATCGATTATGCCCCGCATAATTCTATGCGCATCATCCCGGTACTGCTTTTCATCTGTGTAGCGAAGCCTTTCCTCAACAACCCGCACACAGACAATTTCATCGCCGTCGTCGACAAGCTCGTCGAGCAGCCACTGCAACGCATAATCAGAGTAGGCGTGCTCATCAACGCCGACCATAAAACACCGCGACCTACGCCGCGCCTGGTATCCTCTGTGTCGATAATTGAGCGTGAGCGAGATTGCATTGTTCTTGGTAGGTTCGCCGGTTGTAACATTATCAAATGCGACATGTTGATTGAATCTATTGCGCGGGGTCTCAGTTAGCGTCGCCATTGTCGTGCGCGGATGCCACAAAACAAGGGCACAAAACGGTGATGTCGGGGTTGTGAGTTATTCAAAACTGAGCGTGGAAATAGTAATGGGAGAAAAGAAAGGGAATGCTCTCAACGACAGCTGTGATAACTAAAGCAGGCCGAGACTTGTGCGGGAATTTGCGGGCTGACAATGGTCAAGGGTGGCTGCGAAGAAGGATGGTCTGACGATCCAGACCAAGTGACGACGTAAAGAGTCCAACTTTGGCCATCCCCACGTCTAATAAGCTTGTCGCAAACAGCGGGGTAGCCACAGAGCTCGGCGGTGGAGTCAAATATTGTTGCTAATAGACTCGGCCAGACCAAACATTTCAGTCGTTGGAGTTCCATATCAAGCCAGGGCCAAGATCTGTCTCTGGAACACGTCGTTTTGAATTGTATCTTGCTCGCGGGCCTCCTCGTCATCTCTCAACTTTCAACCCAATCACTATAGTCGTAATGGCAGTCCTACAAACTGTCGCCATGGATACAGTCAATCCATATGTGTGCAGGGTGCCGATATTGAGACGGACCGCCCAATGCACACAACATGGCGCTTGGCATGGCGTCACATCGACTTCCGACCGCCGCTTTAGCCAGAATCCGAAAACGTTGGCCGGTTTCGTGCGCCAGAATGTATCCAGAGGATGACAAAAGGTCCGAATGCAATTGGACCAAACTTGTGCTCTCGACGACCTCAACCCGGATCTTTTGCAGATAAACTCATAGAGATCCATATTCAACATGGGTGTAGAGAATATGGTATAGATGATACATGGCTGCTGATGACCGAGAGTCGACTCAAAAGGGCAACATGCCAGCAGATAGGTGGCTCATGAAAAGACTGACAAGCAGAACAGAAGAACAAAACACAACATACCTTGGATGAGGAGGTGAGCTCGCCCTTATGCGACTGTTGCCCATCTGCTGTGGCTGCCCCTGAGGCAGCTTAGGGTTCGTCATGCGACGGAAAGAAACAGAGCCGGTGGATGATTTTCTCTTCACCATCGATTCGTCTGTCTGCGTTGCGTTTTGGTTACTCTCGCGACTCGAACTGCGGCCTGCGACTGGATCGGGCGCAAAGGAAATGCTCGACTTGTGGGCAGATGAATCATCACCGTCACTGGCCCTAACGCTGGTATTGGAACCATCGACTGTGTTAGAATCTGGGAAGTAGTCGGCTTTTGGGTCGTTTGAATTTGAGCCTTCGGTGGGCACAACCGTTCTAGGAGAGACGTCGGAGTCGGCGCGAAGGAGGGGTGGGGGAGCGATCGAGTTGGTGGCCATCTCTTCGACGATGAGCGACGCAGAGGACGCAACCTAAGAGAAAGATAGGCTCGGTTTGGACTGACTTGAGTCGGTACCCTCGATTACGATCGTGTATAGCTTTGAAAGAATGTGGGTAAGACTGAACGACAGTTGAAAATATCGATGCTGAAAGCTCGATAAACGCGCTGACGAGAAAGGATGAGAGAGTCTCGGGGGAGGATGATTCGTAAAGAAGAACTTATTTCTAGTTGATGAAAAGAGAAGGAAAGTCTGCGTAGACTTGAGCTTCACTAATGCTCTCCTATGCCGGGTCGCCAAGACGAAAGCTAGGCAGCTGATGGGGAAGCTTGGCCTGGCTTGGCCTAGGAAACGCCGAATCACAGGGAACACGGGGCAGGAGGCTGATGGGAAGGCGAACCTGAGGACTCGAATCTGTGACGTTGAATGACGCAGTCCCGAAAGATGGGAGCTCTTTTGGCAATATCTGCTGCGGTGCAGTGCGGGCGTGAGTACGAAAGTAGAGACGAAGAGCTTATAAGGTTGGAAGAATGCGGGCGCAAAGACGATATCTATGGCGGAGATGGCGGCAGAGAGACAAGCGAAAAGGCGGAGAAGGGCTTCACACAATTCTCTATCGATCAAGTGAAGTCGACTGTAACAAACAAATGGACGAGTGAAGGCGCTTCTTTGCTGTGACGTGATGGGATGAAAGTTGGCGGTGGCTGTGGTGTTTGACCTGAACCTTTCCGAGAGAGATGATGGCGGCGGCAGAATACGAATGAGGGACAGAGACGATGAGATTTGGTTGGTATGACGAATAAAGCGCAGGGCTGCTACCGTTCACAACTGAGGCGGATCTTGTACTAGGTAGGGTTGGAATCAGACGGTGAGCGTTTGCGATGGTGAAGCCACAATGATAAAGGCCTAGATCAGCCCAAGTTAAGGTTATTTATCTGGCACCAAGGGAACGGTGAAACCACGTTTTTTAGATCTTGGTTAAGGTTTAAGGTGCAAGAGTAAAAGATGGATGGGCGGTTAATACATAGTAGAAGGGAGGAGGACAACACCTCCTCGTTTCCTAGGAAATTGATCTACTACTCTCCAGTCTCCATCGCGCTGCTTCCTAAGCAAGCCTATCCATAGAAGGCAAGGTCATCGATAAACAGATCTACTGCATGAAGGAGGGTGAGAAGATGAGGAGTAAGGAGGAGGAGGCCGAGACAAAGACAGTGCCGAACGGATCGGCCCTTGGTCCACGTCGGGGCTGACTGGGTGTAGGCCCGAAAAGGAGGGTGAAATTAGGTAAACTGGGCAGCAATAATGGGATGTCGAGCAGCCGAGATTTGAGATGTGAGATGTTGCAAGGCTGTTTGTGTTTGTGCGCAGAAACTATAATAGAATGACTATCTGATAGCGGAAATTTGCCGAGTTTTGCAGGCAGAGAACATGGTTGAGGTGAAATCAAGGTTGAAGATGCGGTGCAGATGAACCTACCTTTGCCAACATGCAGCTGACGTAGTTTGCTCATACTACGTAGTACGTCAAAGTAAGCCGTTGCACCCCCAGGGAGTTAGGTACTGTAGCCTGTAGTCTAGGTAGCTGATTAGCATGTAGCAGATCCATGTTGGAAAAGCAATGTGGTGTGTAGCCTAGCCACTGCAGGCCAAGGCACAGCTCGATTTGCACGCGACAAGCATGCGCAGGTCGTGAGGAACCATTGGCTGACTGGGATAGACCACAACCAGGGTATATCGTCCAACATGGTTGATCTGATACTGAGGTATCTATCCGCCGTATCCTGACAGAGATAACGAGGGGGCAAGAGGCCTCTCGTTTATCCAAACAATAGGAAATGAACAACACGCAAGCAAGACAAAAACAGCCCACTCACACTTCTCCGCAAACGCCATTATCATCCCTGATGGTTAGATCACATGGAAACTCTTTCACGAGTCAACGACTAGGGCTACCTGCCGAAATACCTAGACGAATATCCACTTAATAAGGGGAGGGGG
>JABFAK010000268.1:0-35941 GCA_013266265.1 Fusarium sp. NRRL 66182
CCCTGCCCTGCCCTGCCCTGTAGGTTGCTTTCGGTACCGATCGTGGGTCCGGAAGAGTCTCCCCGATTATCAGTTCCACCGTAGCTTCTAGACGAGCCATCTGTTCAAGAACGGAACTAGAACGCTCTATTCATTCCAGTTCTCGTTGTCGATAAGCTTATCAACTTCGGTCCTGTAATGCCGCTGTAAAATGGCGTTTATATCGAGTGGGTACGGGCTCGGCGTCCGATGACCGTCGGCGGGCGGTTGTGTGGTACCCCGGCTTCCCCGCAAAACAGGCGCACCCGACCTTTGCTTTGGGCGTTGCAACTTACACAGTACGCAGTGGTAATGGTGATATCTCGGCATTTCGGAGCCTCTCTGTCACGCTGCGTTGCTTACGCCAATCTTGACTCGACACAGTCCAATGTGACCGTCCAGCCGTTACGAAGCCATACGTTGATGATGCGGGGAAGGGCTGAGCCAAACCGACTTAATTGGATCGATTCCCCCGTAGCCGTCGTGATATAAAGTCTTCATTCCCAACCGTTCCCTCATCACTTGTTTGCAATGGCTTCATCCTCTCCTCGAAACATCATCTCCAAGAACAAGACTCCAATCGCCGTCGCAGCAGCCTTTGTCTCAGCAGCAGCAGTCATCACCTCCATCTACCGATCAGCAACAGCATCCTCCAAAATGTCTCACAACCTCCACCCCAGCATCAACAACGGCATCACCAAGGGAAGCTCCAGCTTCTCCGGTGGCAAGCTCCGCTGCAAGTGCTCCTCCAACCCCGTCGAGGTCACCCTCAACGGCCAGGTCGCCCACAACCACGCCTGCGGATGCTCCAAGTGCTGGAAGCCTGAGGGTGCTCTCTTCTCCATCGTCGCTGTCATCCCCCGCGACCAGCTCCAGGTCACCGCCAACGCCGACAAGCTCACCATTGTCGACGAGAGCGCTGCCATCCAGCGAAACGCTTGCCGTGACTGCGGTGTCCATCTGTTTGGCCGCATCGAGAAGGAGCACCCCTTCAAGGGTCTCGACTTTGTCCACGTCGAGCTCTCTGACGACAAGGGTTGGCAAGAGCCTCAGTTCGCCGCCTTTGTCTCTTCCATCATTGAGCAGGGCTTCCCTGCCGACAAGGCTCCTGAGGTCCGCGCTCAGTTCAAGCAGCTCGGTCTCGAGTCCTACGATGCCCTGTCCCCCCCTCTGATGGACGCCATTGCTTCCTGGACTGCCCAGAAGGCCAAGATTTAAGAGGCCATTTCATGTATGCCCCCGCCATTGAAGAGCGGCTGTATTTAAAGAAAAAAAGTTACGATGACGATGAGAAACGGTTAGCGGGTGTTGAGGCGGTTGTTGTTTAACGGATGTACAGTGTCGGCGTGTTGGTTGTGTTGATTTGAGGCGAGGAGTCGGGCGTGCTGTTGCAGGGCTGACACGAGAAGAGTGCACCCGGTTTGAACGGAAGATAGGCTCAGAGATAGTATCTATCAATCCAAATTGATGATTTGAACGAATTGCAATCAAATGATGTGAAGTGTTGTCGTAGGACAATGAGTTACGAATTGGCTGCAAGCTCGAAGATTGGATAAAGGCATATTCGGCACGTGTCTTACACCCTTCCGATGCTTGTGGTGGTTCATTAAAGCAATATAACTACCTACATACACTGCGGAGTATTTTAGGCAGGAACAGTCTACGTTTAACTCGAGGTGAGAGCTGATTACCTATCTAATTATTCACGTTGCCTCGTCATGTGACTGTACGCCCTTCTTCCGCTTTCAACATATACGACGAACGAAGCTGGTTGGAGAGGGTCGACGTGCTATTCCTTTATTATACTGCCGATTCGCGACACCACGGCGTTGATGACAGACACCAATCACCAATGCCCATTGCCGAAACATATTGCTATGCTCTTCAGAGACTACCCCTGATAACAGTCCAAGGTTGCTTTGAAGAACTGGGTAAACAAATAATGCTTGTGTAACCGCAGAGCATCTTTGTCGATAGCGCTAAAGGCAAGCTGACACCTATGAATCCCGAGCTTCGTGCTAATACAGTCTCACTAAAACTTCAAGGCTTCTTGGTACTATGGAACCCCAACAGGCGACACGATCGATTTACTTGCCGAGTGTGGGCTGGGAAGAATAGTAGAAAATATCATGGATTCATTTAGTACGACATGGTCGTCATGGGAGAAGTGGGCATCCTCATTCATACCCAAGTGTCGCACCGGTCACGGCATCTATTTGATGATTTATGGATGCAGGGAGCACACGTTTCCTCACACTTGCTACACTTGCTTTTGCAAATGCGCTGATGATCCCTCATAGAATTGTTAAAAAATGTCCTGCCACAATGATTCCTCACTGCGACAAAACGTCTAACCGAGTTATAATAGAAGGGTTCCCCTTGATAGTAACTTTGAATATTACTTATAAAGAGCATAAAACTAAGCGGATTTTTTTATTTCAGATTTTATATCTGAGTTCTAAAATTAAAGACAACGCAGGGCCGCGGATAGGATGGGAGTTTAGACTCCAAGGGCAATTCACAGCAATTTCGTCTAATGCACCTCATTCATCAAATATATACTCAAGTTGATAAAATATTTGCAGAGTTTAGATATTTCATCCAGGTATTTTTGTTCATGCTCTGATATCCGTTTCTGATTGGCCTTTGAAGCCAGTCGTTGGTGGTCACTACCTACCCAAAACGGACTTGCTTTTTGGGTTTGGGAATGACATCAGGATGCCCGACCGGCCCCGTAATGAATTAGCTCCGGCCGGACCGGAGGGGCTCTGGGATGGGGATCGGCTCATCTCGGCCATCGGTGATTGGCGCCAGCATCTAGGGAAGATCACCATTTGGAGTCATTTGATTAAAGCAGTGTGGATTGAAGAGTTAACAAACACCGTGAGACCTCAACGCCGCTATCCCTCAAAGAAAACCAGCTACAATAACATGTAAGACAAGAATAACGCAATCAGTCTCGAGACCAAAAGTGAGAAGAAATCCTTCCCTATAGCCTGCGGACCCAGACTTGCATCCAACCCCAAAGATCAATCCCGAAAGTACCGGACGCTAAGAATGATGATGCTTTCCCTTGTCTGTAATACTCCGCCAAAGCCAAATCCCGAAGTGAGGCTGTCAAGTCAACTGACTAGGAACCCTGTCCCTATACTCCATCAAACAGTGCGGTAGTGAGGCAAGCTGGGAATAAATAAATGCCTTCCCTAGCGCAAGAAAAGAAACCCGGGGGAATTATAACGCCGCGACAGTATAGTCAAATGAGGAAAACGTTCAATCGGGAATCTCGTGAGAAGGAAAATGTCTAATCATTGTGTGCTCCGGGTATGCGAGTAGAACGGTAGGCGGTTTACTGAGGTAGCATGCTCTTGACCTCTTCGTCGGTCAGGAAGATCTCATGAACAGGATCGCGGCGGTTCTCAAGGGGAACGTAGTCGCAGTCGATGTAGGATGGGAGAAAGATCTCTGCCTGCGGTCAGCCGACATTGAGTGATGCCTGTGATTGATTGCAACATACCGGGATTCCAGGCGAAACCCTGACTAGATGAGAGGTAAGAGATCTAGATAAAAAGTGTCAGTACGAGACAGGCTACAATCTCAAAGCCAAAGAGGGTGTGTGCACGGTGCTTACCAGTCGGGGAGGGCCTTCAGGGTCGCCGATGTTAATAACGGTGCATTCTTGCTTGGAGAGAGAGGAACCTGCACGAGTCGGGTCAGCTATGCTTATAGATGCACACGAGACAATCGTAGTATTGCTGCTCAGTCACGCCAGTGGGGAAGAGTATGGCCCCAACTTACTCAGAAGACTTGGGCGACGGCTGTGCAGGGCCTTATCTTTGCCGGCTGATGGCGGAGAGGACGAGGGCGAAGTGGAAAATGGGCTGTTTGTAGAAGAACCAGTGCCCTTGTGGAATGAGCGAGTAGCCGAAGGGCCAGCAGGAATAGCGATAGAGGACGACATGATGTAAAAAGTTGAAGTGGTGAGAGTAACGAGACGAGACAAGCAACCCCAGGGATGAAACGAGGGGTTCTGTGTGACGGAGGTCGGCCGAGTCGTAAACGGCAGGAGGGAGGTTGTCTGTCTACCTGTCTGTCCGTCTGCCTAGGATGGAAGGAGAATGACGCAACAAAGAGACGACGTTATGGATAAAAAGGTGACAAGAGAGATTTGGTTGCGTTGGAAAGACAGAAAAACAAGGTGAAGTTGGAGGTTGAAAGATGGTGGAGGACAGCAGAAGGCAGTAAAGGCAGGAGACATGAGATAACTCGGCCGCCGACCAGACCCAGTGAGTAGGAAGGTAGTGAATCACCCACCGCCGCATCCCGTAAACGGGCGGGTGAGTGATCCGAAGCCGACAAGCCACAGGTGTTATGGGGGTACTTGATTTATATGAAACACTACATGAGAATACTTGGCTATCAGACATCAGATCAGGCATTGCCGTCCCCAACAAGTGACTCTCCATTAGGAGCTACCTATGTATATATCATACTCCTGTATCGCCTCACCGAACATTGCGGGGCTGGCTTATCAACAGAAAAGGTCATGAGCCTTCACCGCAAGCCTACCATCCCGTTCAGCCAAGATAGCTACCTACCTGGACAGACGTGGGCTGGCCCAAGACAAGCCACTAAACCATTCCCCCAAGTTGCATGCTGTACCACCACTCTAGACCGACCCGAGCCTCAGAAGGGTCCAGCTCAAGTACAGCCATTGTAGCTATCATGTACCTAACCCCCAGAATGGAACGTCCTTCAGGGTCCCCACGTCTTTGTGGCAGATCCCCCGATAATCGGCCAATCTCGTTCATTCATTCCAGCACTGGGGCCTCGGAGCCTTGGAGCCTTGCAGCTCGCCCTGTTTGGGGAGAATCCTTGCGAACCAATCAATATCGTAGAGGGGGTCCTCACGGTTCTGTCTGTTCTTGACGTAGCGTCACGTGCAGCTCATTCCTGATGACTAAGGTTCCAACGCGCTAGTGTCACCCTAGCTCTCATCGTCGTCGTCGTTGTTGGCGCCTAGCATCTCGAGGAGCTTCATCACTCCCTCAACGGCCAAACCAATAACGAATCTCCGACGACAATTGCAAACGAATCCATACGCGCCTCTCTCTCTACTCATCTAGCTCCCAAGCCTTTCACGCCAGTCCTTCCCTTCTCAATAGCGCAAAGATGGGTGACGTCGCTGTCGAAAACCCAGCAAATCAAGTGGCACCTCACAAGAGGACCGCACACTCGGCCATTCCCACTATTGACAACTTTGAGGGCGTATCGACCGATGGAGGAGACGATTATGCCAACCTCAAGAAGCTTCAGAGGCAACTAGAGTACGATACTCTACACCAAAAGTCGCAAAGTGGCGGGGAACTGATAGCTTTGGTACAGATATATTCAGCTGCAAGAAGAGTATATCAAGGATGAGCAAAGGTAATTCATCAAGCCTTCGGTCTCTTTGCATACACTAATTCCCTGCAGGAGTTTAAAGCGCGAGCTGGTGCGGGCTCAAGAAGAGATCAAGCGAATCCAGAGTGTGCCGCTCGTCATCGGCCAGTTTATGGAGGCAATTGACCAAAAGTATGATCCCTACACCCGCAATTCCATACGCTAGCTAACAGCATCAAAGTACTGGTATTGTTCAGTCCAGCACTGGTTCCAACTATGTCGTCAGAATCCTCTCTACCCTCGATCGCGAGAAGCTTAAGGCCTCCTCATCCGTTGCCCTCCACCGACACTCCAACGCCCTCGTCGATATCCTCCCTCCTGAGGCCGACTCCTCCATCGCCATGCTTGGCGCCGATGAGAAGCCCGATGTGACATACGCCGATGTCGGTGGTCTAGATATGCAGAAGCAGGAAATCCGCGAAGCTGTCGAGCTTCCCTTGACACACTTTGATCTCTACAAGCAGATTGGTATTGACCCTCCTCGGGGTGTCCTGCTTTACGGCCCTCCTGGTACCGGCAAGACCATGTTGGTCAAGGCTGTTGCCAACTCAACCACCGCCAACTTCATCCGAGTTGTTGGTTCCGAGTTCGTCCAAAAGTATCTGGGTGAGGGTCCCCGTATGGTTCGTGATGTCTTCCGTATGGCTCGCGAAAACTCCCCGGCCATCATCTTTATCGACGAGATCGACGCCATCGCCACCAAGCGATTCGACGCCCAGACTGGTGCCGACCGAGAGGTGCAGCGTATTCTGCTTGAACTCCTCAACCAGATGGACGGCTTCGATCAGACCGCCAACGTCAAGGTCATCATGGCCACCAACCGAGCCGATACTCTGGACCCTGCTCTTCTTCGACCCGGACGTCTCGACCGAAAGATTGAATTTCCCTCCCTACGAGACCGCCGTGAGCGACGTCTCATCTTTTCCACCATTGCTGGCAAGATGAGCCTGGCCCCCGAAGTTGATCTCGACTCCCTTATTGTCCGAAACGATCCCCTGTCTGGTGCTGTCATTGCTGCTATCATGCAAGAGGCAGGTCTTCGCGCTGTTCGCAAGAACCGCTACAACATCATCCAGAGTGATCTTGAGGATGCTTATTCAAGCCAGGTCAAGGGAACTGGTGAAGAGAACAAGTTTGACTTTTACAAATAAATCAACTTTGTCGCTCTTGTGTCTATGATGTACTACATACGCTGATTTTCAGGCCAAGGTGGAGATGGTGGAAGGGAAAAGTCCATGTGGTGTGAGTGCTTTAGAGGGTAGATTATTAGCATTAATCAACATGCCAGGTTGGCAGAGGTGATTTATGATTTGCTGCAATACGAATTGGTGACTGTTGATGTGACGTGCTTTAGGTACCTATCATAGTAATGTCAGCCAAGTCGCCACAATATGACAGCCACCTCCTGGCCGATAATAAATACTTGGTCCATGTTCATTCTCACAGCACAACAGCTCAACTGGGTCCATACTCGTACAAAATTCAATTTTTCAAAAATCTTCCATAGAAATACAAAGGGTATATTGGACCGGAAGGTCAAAAGAAACCCCTTTCCTTTCCTTTGCTTTCCTTCCCTACCATACACCCTGTCTAAGTCCATTGTGAAATCTATCAAGCATTGCAAATCCCACGAGCTCAAAACGAGCAGGTAAAGGGTCATAAAATACAATTGTCCCAAACACCATACCCCCTACCATCTTTTCGTTTCCCCGTCCCTTGCCTGTCTATTTTGATTCACTTGCTCCCTTTCGAGCTCGTCCCGACGAGTCTCTGCGCCAGAGTAGAAACCGACAAAACAAAGCCGCAAGCACGCTAAACTAGGAGAATTAGATCCCAGCCAAGAAATTGCCGGGTGAAAACGCCGTGTAGCCTCTTCAAGGGCTATTGAAATAGAAATACAGTCGTACGAGGTTCTTGGCAATGTCAGCCGCCGGGGTATCTTGCCAGGCTGGCAGAAGTGGAGGCATGACGGCCAAGAGACTTCGAGCATACAGAAAATACCCCAAGGTTCCGACACAATTGTAGGTGTCGACCAAGATCGTTGCTTCGTGCGTTGCTAACCATCACCATTACCATTACTCAGTGAGCTCGTATGTATAACCATACGTCGCATCTTGGTCCAACATTATCAAGACACGTCGAGTCAAAAGAGACACCGGATATGTAACCGGTCTAGACTCATTGGTTCGGGCGAGAGAGTAGCACTGGTAAGGCTAGGGTATGTCTGCAGCAACCCATGTCGTCCGGTGGTAGTGGGATGCCGAGGCAGAAAACGTATAGAGCATGCCCGCAGGCATAAGCAGCTCATTACGAGCTCAAGTTTACACCTACTTCAAATAGCAGGTGAACAAAACGTCGATGCAGCTCAATAAAGATATCAGGCTGTCCGACAATTTCGGCGAGACCACGGGCTTTGGGGGCCGAGGCGCCAGGTCCACCACCCATCCGTCGGGTGAAGCCGCTGCCGCCTGTAAGAAAGCTGCTGCCACCTCGATCGGGGCCGCCTGAGGATTCGACAGCAGGTTGTGGAGGTGCATAGCCACCCCCGTACATGCTGCTACCAATGGGAGAGTTCTCGGCGGCTCGCTCGGCTTCAACCTCGGCCAGCTGCTGGATCCAAGTAGCGAGCTCACGGAATGCGGTCGAGACCACGGCGAATGTCTTCATGGCTAGTCGCTCTCGGTGAGTACTTAGTGCCAGGAACGCATAAACTCGCTTGTGACCCCGTGCATGTACGTCGGGGATCCGGAAGATATAAGCCGTTGTGTAACCGGCCTGAGCATCGCCGAAAAAGATGGGGCCGCCCGTGACAGCCGAACCGGCGCTTTGTGTGGTGACAAAGGCTGGGGAAGTAGTCATGGCGGGTGATGTGGGGTTTGCCGTACTGGGAGCCCGGGGTAGCGTCTCAAAGGACAGAGTGCGCAAGCACGAAGCACGAATGAGAGAGAAAGAGTCGGGTAGGACCGGGTCGTGAGTCGATGTATAATCAACATAGTGAACATGGAAAGGCGTCCGCTCCGCTGCGGTCGAATTGCCTGTACCACCACTCTTGCTGGAACGCGAAGTATTGCGCGAGCTGACCGAGGGTGTCATTTTCTGGCGAGGCCGAGGGTCTTCATCCCGGTCACCATCAGTATCGCTCGAGGTTTGAGAATTGGGAGGTGAGGCCTGGCCTCCAGCCCCAAAAACCCGCTCCGCCGGTGCGCGCGTGCGCAATGTAGGTCCGCGAGTATTGTTGGCGAACTGGACACTATTTGAGCCTCCCTGTTGTCGTGGCAGAGTCATTGCGCAGTTATCGCAAGGACCCTGTTTCTTCGTGACGGTCTCGTCATAAGTTCTTCGGAAACTCGAATCGCGTCGGGAGTGCTGAGGAGGAACTGGTCGCGGGCTTTCTGGAGGCGTGTCGATGGCAGAGGGTGTCGCGCCAGCGTTGGAATTGGATGATCGTAACAGAGTTCCACGTTGCGCCTGGGTGTCTTGCTCAGAAGTCGGTACTGAAGTGTTTTGCGCAAGGTCCAGGTTTTTCAGTGCTTCGTTGAGGGCCGTCGTCGATGAATTTGCGCTAGATCGAGGCCGGGCATCCGTGGGATCTGTACCATCCTCAAAACAGACGGTACATGAGGCCGGCAGACCCTCGGTGACCATCAGGGGGGTCGGGCCATGGAGGTCGCAATAGTGAGCAAGACATAGCTGAAAAGAGGGCATTAGCTGTCGTGTCTTGCGCATGTGTAATAGCCAGCGGGCGCAAGCAGTATCGGATCAGAGCAAAGATAATACACGAGCGGCCAAATAATTGATCATAGCAGTATGGGATGGCTTTGGACGACTATTTCATATCAAAGAGCCCATGACGTTGTCTTGCAGGGGGTAACATGTTTGGATAAATAGGCCTGGTGGGTTGCAAGGGGGAGGCATGGTATTAAAGAACAAAGCAGGTGATGGTATCTCGGTGTCTTGTCCCAGCTTGTTTTGGTCGCCCTCTCTTTTCTTATCGGCAACGGGCAGCTCTAGGGGTAGGTCATGGGGTTGGAGGTAGGGAAGTGATGTGGCACTCGGTGAGCTAGGATTCCAGAGGGAAGCATCATGATTGCCCAAGACATCGCCAGTGCTGGATCGAGAATAGAGCACTCACGGCTAGGCGGTGAAGCGGTGTGGGCGTATGTGCATGTCTGTGTGCGTCTATCCTCCTGTGTATTGTTCGTGCCTTGGCAAGGGTGTGCACACAAGTTTGCGTGGGATAAAAAAGACAGGACGGGGTGTGCGTGTGTGCATGTCAGACCGCGGGCGGCTCGGGGGCCATTAGGAGGTACGGCAGACGGGCCGTCAACGGACAAGCAACCAGGAAACGAGGGTGTGGGAATGGATGTGAGGGTAAAGTCAAGGGGGATAAAAGCAAGTCAAGTCAGAAAACGACATGAAGAAGCAACGTCGATGAAAGACAGGACATGGTTGCTGTGGAAAGGGGGGGGAAAGCATGATATATGATACAAGTGAGTGGGTAGTGCTGGGAATATCAAGATCTTGGAAAAGGTACCAGAATGTCTGGCTGGACCCAACAGGACGGACAGGACAGCACTGGTTGACCTATGCGTGCAGAGAGACAAAGGCTGAAGAGGGCGTTGACAGGGGTATTGACTGGGAGCTTGTCTCAGAGCTGGCGGCCAAGTGAAGTGAATGCATGCATGGATGGTGTGCCCTCGTTGACCAGGGCGTCGGTTGAACAAGAACGTGGAGGGCGGAGGAAGCAGCGCGGAGCGTGGAGGGTGCGACGTCGGACATTAGACGTGGCAGGAATTGGCATGTGGAGGTACAAGCAAGCAAGACATGGAAATTTGATTCATGGAGGTTTGTCTTGTATACTTACAATGTATGTCATGACGTATCGTGTCGGAACGGTATCGCGGCAAGTTTGCGCCTAGGAAGATTGTCGATTGGGCGAGATGGCGATAGGGAGGGGCCTCCCTTATCGGTAGGGCAACACGCAGGGTAGAAGGCACGTAGATCTGTGAGTTGAAGCTGGAGCTGAAGCTAATTCGGGGCGAGACAGCGAGAGACGGATAGAGACGTCGGAGGCGACGGATAAAGGCGTGAGGCAAAGTGAGACGCGAGCAGGGGCCGGATCGACGAGGGCGTAGTAGTACGATATACAGTGCAGTGCAGTGCAGCGCAGTGTAGCGCAGCGCGGCGGGTGCAGTATGTATGTAGGGGCTGGGTAACTGCTGAAGATTCGTTTCGATTGAGTGAATCCTGGCGCGCCAGGTACTGTTTCTGTTGTCGTATCGATCGATGAACTGGATGGATATCTTTGCTTTGACTGTTTTACCTGGCTCGGACCTGATCAGACCAAGGGTATCAATGGCACAAAGCGAAGCGCACGTGCAATTGCTCCAGACAAGATTGTCGAACAAAGAAGCTCTGATCTGGGTGGGGAGGGGGGATATCGAGTCGTTAAATATCAGGCTGGCCGAATAACAATGTCCTTTTGCTGTGGGGGATGAAGAGAGTAGCTGCCACGAAGCTCAAACACAATGGGAGGGGCAAGTAATAGAAAAGAACGAAAAGCCGGGGTCGGGAAGAGAGCAAGTCGCGGCTACAAGACCGTGGGAAGCGAGCGTAAACCCAAATATCGTATCGAGACTCGGAGAGAGAGAAGGATGAGGAAGAAATGATGGAAGGGGAGGATGGCAATTGGAGGGGATTCGACGGAAACGACCGATGGACGGACAAGGTTTAGTTTCGATGGGAACGAAGCCGAGCTCACGGACAGGGTGACGATGTCAAGGAAAGTGATAAGATAGTGTGTATAAGAAATAAAAAAGAAATAAAAAAAAGGAATGGTTTCTGTTCTGTTATCAATTCAATTGTTCAGGTCATTCTTGTCAGTCCGTAGTGTTGAGTCAGGTTGAGTCGAGTCGAATCAAGCCGAATTGCCTCTTCTTCTTTTCTTTTTCCTTTCTTTTCTTTTTCCTCTTCTTCTTTACTGCTGTCAACTCGAAGCTCGCGCCAGTGGGGGGGGGGGGTAGACGTTTTTATTTTTATTTTTTTAAACAAGACCCGGAACCGTTTGAACAAAGATGGGATATTTCAATAAATGGGATCCAATAGGATGCGATATGGACTGACATGGGGGAACACTAACAGAAGCGAACAGGGCTCCATTGCTTCCATGAGGTGGGGACCATAATTCACGAATTCATTCATTGGGTTGGCGTGCGTGAGGATCCATGCAAGTACAGGATCCATTTCTTCTGTGGGCACTTTTTTCCCTTCTTTAGTGAGGGGGGGAGGGGACAGGGGGAGTTGAGGTGGAGTGTCGGTTGGGCTTGGCTCTGTTCCTAGTTGATTGTCTATGGTAATACAAGTCAATGCGGCATCCGGCACGTTGTTAAACACCAACTAACGGTAGCCTAGTCCAAGCAACTCAATTTCCCCAGGTGTTAAGAGTGCGATGCGTCCTGTGCGAACATGAAAGCTCATCATGATTGCATATTAAGGGCTGAATGTCGGAGATCAGTTTCGTGTTCAATTGGCAGGGGAAGCAAGCATGAGTACTGTACGTAGATACACACGATGGCTTCAGCATCTGCAGTGAATTACTACCTATATAGGTACTTCCAAGCGTGAGAACCGTGAGGTAGGCTAACCAATCTGCTTCTCCACTTCTCAAAGCCTTCAATCTTCTATGACGACGGACCTGCAGTCTAAACAACATAGGCGAATCTCACCGCAAGAGAGGCTTCAAGGATACAAATACCTCACATGTCAATCGTCACATTAGCTGACGCTGACAAGATAACACTGCAACTACCGATAACTTGACTTATACTTTACTCGACCTTTTCCCCCCCTAGTTGGCAAGCAGCAACAACAGTAAGCAGAAATAAGCCATAGTAATGAGCAGCCTCTGGTTGGGTAGTCGATTCGTGGTGAATTCCAACTTCCTCCAGTCAACAGTTCCAGCTCCCAACTTAACTTTTTCCCGGGATCGGGCTACTGAGACGACAATATCAACGAATCCCTGTTTTCCTTCAAAGCCTCCGGGCGTCGGCTCAGGAAGCCACCAGGGGAAACGTTGGGCTGTGGGACTTGGTCCCTCCGACTAGTCCTGACCTGATCAAGGCCAACCATCAGTCCGAGAACGAGAATAGCTAGCCAATAATGCCCAGAGACTAATACATAAGCCCTGGAGGCGCCGGCATATTCTATGTACGAGCATCCTGTTGACACTTGAGCGACACTGATGAATGTCCAAAGGGTTCTAATCCGGGCTAGCGGAGGAAGGCTGGCGGCTGTGTGCAAGTTAAGCCGAACCGCGCTACGGATAGTCGCAGGCGAGAAAGAATGGAAAAGAAACGGAAACACGAAGGAATAGGTAGAGGACCGAAGCGCGCCGTGTCAGGAGAGAGCGTCTAGACTCGCTCTAGACGGGTCAAACTGCGAGGGGAAATCCCGATGCTGAGGGACTTATGGAGACAAGCTCAAGGCTCGTGGATACACTATCCGTACTCGCTCCGCTCATGGCGTGCGCTGGTTGAGGCAACAAGACCAGGGGTCCTGTTATTTCGCACGAGTTTGTCAGAGTGCCTATTACCCCTTGAGAAAAACCACGGTGACGAATTATCAAGAAACAAAAGGCACAAGTCAACTCAGCCAAGAACGACACTGTAACCTTGCAATCTTCAACAACGAGATGCAGAGCTGACTGAACCTATCAAGTAACGGCCTCTAACCCGAAAAGGGCCTGGGCGGCAGTTGATTATGATCATGATGACAACAACAATCGGACTCTCTCAAACACCAACGCGAGGGGCACAGACAAATTGGAGGTGTTTCATTACTAGGTACATATCAAGGCATGCATCCAGCCATGTCTGTGTGACTTGGTACTTGATCCGTTTACGCGGGGAGCTTAAAAGTTCACGAGCCTCTTTCTTGCTAGGCATGGCAGCGAAACGACGATAGTATGACAATCTGCACCGCAAGACAACGGCATTTTGTTGGTTACGCTCCAGAGACCCTAGGCCTCGTACACATCACTCGTACAGCCTACGCTGTTGAGTGATTGATCATTCCCTCGCTTCCAAGGCAATGGATTCATTCTTCCACTGCCGAGAGCGGCGGATACGATGCAATTCATGCCACGATGCCACGATATCACCTTGGGTTACCTTGCTTGGGCCGCCATCTTAGATAGACTGGGCTAGACTGCCCACAAAAGGACCCAAACGCAGACCACAGCCCCGGAGTAGAGGCCAGGGGGAGGGAGGGGCCTGTGACAGATGTTCCAGAAGCCTTCTAAGAAAAAGAAGAAAAAAAGACACAAGAGATTCCCTTGTTGCGGGTGGGTCACTTTAGTCAACGAGATCCTTAGGGAGTGATTGTGATGATATTTCTTTTTTCCTTTTCTTTTCTTTTCCTTTCTTTTTCCTAGAACTCAGCCGATGAGGACGGAGTCGTGTTCTCCTTACTTGATAGTCTACTACTATCTCGCAAAAGTACGGATACCAGCCTTACATGGAACAAACCCCGAGACGGGTGCACAGCATCGGGGTCATTTGTCGAGTACCCGACCGACATGATATTGCGGACGTTGATATGAGCCCACGACACGGACAGCCAACCCCTGGAGCTTTGCAGGGCTGTAAAAGTCGGTCCACGATCGACATCCCGGCGTCCACGCGCTCGCTCATCGGATGTTTTGTTGTTTGACAACCGAGCCGCGGTATTTTCAACTTGTTCGGCATCTGGCATTCCGTTCCGATAACTCAGCGGATCGCTTTTTATATCGGCCTGTGGATTCTTTGCGGGTTGATGTTCAGACCTTCAGCTGCAGTATTCCGTGCTAGAGGTTGGTTGCTCTTAGCGGTCAATCGCGGCGTAGATCAGTACTTGGATCGCCGATACATACATGCGCATGCACTGCAAGCTAGATAGTTGACTGCTACGTACTGCAGCATCACCCGCAGAAGCAATCTGCAAACAAGTACTCGGCCCTCTCGGCCTGTCTGTGCCTGAACCGACCAACCGAGCTACCGAGTATTGTACCGAAACGTGTTGGATCTCCAACCCCGGTACAGACTAACAGCGAATCAGATTCCTGCAGAAAAAGAGTGGTAGTTAATCTATCTGCAACTCATCTCCTGCCTTGATGCCTCACTCATGACGAAATGCTTTCGAGATGGACGACGCCTGACTCGGCCCGGCGCGTTCCCTCCCCCTTGGATGATCTGTTATCTCGACGCCCTCTCGGCGACGCTGCTTTGATTGTGAAACACCGTTGCAGAACAGACTGGTACTGCCCTCCATCTCCTCAAACACTGTTTGCTAGTTTGGTTGGCCTAGTCCTCGGCGACCACTCGGCTGCCTTGAAACCGCGTCTTGTCTCTTTTCTCTTCATGCTTCTTTTTCTTCTGCTGGCAAGCTACTGCAATCACCCACCCCTCCTGAAAAGTCCAGGGCAGGCAAAGCTGAATCCTCAGTCTCTGGAGCCCTGTCCAGTGTCCACGAGGGAGGCCGACGAAGAAAAAGCAATCTTGGAGCCTCGTCTACTTCACGCCCCCACCAAAGGCATGTGCCGGCCTTCTCTTGCAGATCATCAAGTGGGAATGCCGGATCCAAACCGGTCCCGGAGTCTTCAGACGCCAATGCCGTGTGTATCCCTTCAGCTGATCGATTTAGGCCTTACAATCATTGCTCCAAGTGGAACAATGCTACTAATCATGTATGACGGGTCGTTTTCCTTCTGCATTGTAGATCGCCATCGCAGGAATCAACCTTGTTTCCAAAGGGATGGGTTGTTTCGGCATTGCTTGTTCGCGTTGTCGTCTCTTCCCTCCTGGCGATCCTCTGCATCTGGACCCGGGTATCGTGAATCTATCTTGCGTCGGGCTGATGCTCGGTGTGATCTCCTGCCAAGCAATGACGGGTCATGATTTATAAAACACCAATATCAATGATAGAGCCGCAGACATGAGACATGGGCAGAGTCTTGACGCCCAGCATCCCAATGGGATGGATGAACTTGCTTCTTTCAGTCTAGACCTGCCTGCCAGTCTCGATTCGATTCCTCAGAGGCATGCCCAAGATCTCGAAAGGGGTTTTGGAGTCGCGTGATGACCGTTGACTCTGCAAGTCTGACATGACACCAGGATCGCCGTTGTCTTGAGGGAATAGGTCCTGATCGTTGTCATAGTAATGAGACTCGCCATGGAGGGCGCGGAATTGATTCGGTGCATGCCCTCTCATATTGATTGCGGGGCTTGGGTATGCTTTCCGGTGGCTAAAACACCAAACGACTGCCGTTGCAACGACTGTGTGAGACTTGGTCGTTTTTAGTGTGCTGAGTTCACCAACGTCGCCAGCCATCGATCGATATATTGGGATGTGACACATCGTCGGCATCACTTGTGAGAGCTCATAATACGAAGCGACGAGAAGTCTCAGAACAGCTCAACACCGAGTCAGAACTTGGCCAGACCTTTATAAGCGCCTTGGAACAAGCATCATGTGATGGTCATGAATTTTAAGAGCAGCGTTATGGAGCTGTAGGGAGACTTTGTCCCAAACAATATTCGCCGCATTCATTACTTACCCCAAGATGATCTGTAAGATCGGAGATCGGGAAAAACAACCTCTGTATTGTCGAATTATGTATTGAAAGCAGAATACGGGACTCTTCAAGTTGGCTTGGTCCTTCCAGGCACTATCGACCCCGAATTTGGGGGGCGGCGGCCTAAGAATGAAAGCTATCATTCCAAGGGCAGGGCCGGATTCCTGGAGTCTGTTGTCGGGTTGAGATTCCTTTTGGCTTTTCATGCCTCCTTGGACTTGTCCTAGATTGGGTATCTTTATTGTTGTTGACTTTGTACTATGACTTTGTACCATTACTTTGTTGTTGACCAAGGAGGCCGTCTCGAGAACACACACGATCGTCATTTGTTAAAAGACACGATAGTAGGCCTTTCTTTGGTTGTGCTGTGATGATGCTGAGCAAGCTTGTTTGATCGCCCCAGGAGGCTGAAAGACCCTGTTGATCCTGGGGCTAAACCCTGGTGATCGGTTGATCTCTCATGTTGAAGGCTGACTTGAAACCAAGCATAAGTTAATGTGCATCCGCCTATCTATTCCTAGATTGTAAAAGACCGCCTCACTCTTCTCCGCCCGGTATGTTCTCTCGTGTTGATGCCAGCTGAGGCGGCCGGCGGCTATGGGCTATGCTTCTATCCTCCTCACAAAGAACATGAGAAGCGGAAATTTGCATAGTGTGGTATTCATCCGAAACCCAAAAGTACATACTTTCATGTTGATGACACCAATGTCACATCCACTTACTGTGTTGGTTGTCACCATCTCGTATGTCCGTCTTTGAGGCACCACCACTGACCATGACAAGGCGGACAACTCCACGCAGATAAAGTAGTGAGTGGGCTCTCAGCGGCTCCCAGTCCATCACCCCCGCGGGATGGGGGATGGGGGATGCAGCTCGGCAGCGATGGTCTAGGTTGGGTCTGTGCTGATATAAACGATTGGTGGTGGAGTCGCGCTTGATCTTCAGCCTTGTGAGCTTGATGGCGACATGATGCCTGTAGAAATGCGTCCAAGAATACATAGGTAGAGCCGATACAGATCAGGACTGATAGAAAGTTGGGACGCCTCGGCCAGCAAACAAGAACATACAAGGTACCTATTCTTTAGACATCAACAAATAGAACCATGGCACTGTATCCACATATAGAACCTCCAAAGCACGATCCCTTGTCCAACATCAACTGTGCGTCTCCAATTCGCAGAACCATCCAGGCAACAACAGCCAATAAAACTCTTTTTTCCCCAGCTTGTGAGGCACTCTAAGCCCTCCAATGTGCCATTGATCCGTGGCAGTGCATGAGGAAACCGCTCTTTTGCAGGGAGAAATGGCGGGAGACAAGGGACATTAACGGGGAACAAGGCGGAATATGTGGAGAGAGGCTGGCCCGAGGCTCCACTGTGTTTTTTTGTTGTTGTGGAATTGCTGAGGAGATCAAGCTCCATCGTGAACAGACCGGGTGACTCTTTGAAAGCTTCAAGGTTGTATGTAGTATGTATCCCCAGGCTCAATACTTTTGAGGCTTATTTCGTGCCTTTGAGTCTGCTCCATTTTGTGAGCTGTTTCAGGTACCTTGGCTAAAGCTACAAGTACCCCGCGAGGCAGTCAGTCATACCCCCCCCGTCTTGCTGCACCTCCCGCTCGCGTGCAGAGGGAAGCCAAACAACAGCAAGAGCTGGGTAGTACTTATCAGCCCAGGCAAGTGCAGGCAGCTACTGAGGTCTGTTGCCTCAGCCTTAATCTAAACCTTTCATCTACCTACCTACCTTTTCTCTCCTGCTCCTTCCCCTCCTCCCCAACATCTTACTTTTCAAATCTTACCTTGATAGATTCTGACCTTGACTATCTTATTTCCTGTCATATCTCTTGAGCCGACTTCGCAATCCTCTCTTGTGCATCCCATCCCAATCTCGACGCTCGCCTTCTTGACCTGTCTCGTCGCACGCCATTTCGATTCTCTTACCACAACCGTCCTCCATTCCGTTGACTGCTTGCTCTCCGCATTCACGCCCCGCCCCCGCTCCCGCTCCGGCTGCCGCATCCGTCCCATCCGTCCTTTCTTGTTACATCGCCGAACCTCGTGTGCTCATCGCTTTCCAAGCTTCTGCTGTCGCGTGTTTGCGTGCCCCCCTTGCTAGTTAGCTAGCTCGTCCAAGCTCGATTTACGAGCTGTAGCTTTACCTTAGAGCAAAACAAACCAACTCCAATGCAATGATGGAGCTTGAATTCACAGATGTCAACTTTTCTGTCAGTTGGCTACTAGGTCTCAAGCCCAAATCTACGTATCCTTCATGGGCAAAGCTCTACATGACAGATGAGCCCCAGTTCCTCGTGAGCCGTCTTCTTGGCCTTGTTCCCATCTCCACTCCCACTCGCAATCGCAATCGCAAATCCCGCCGGCCGAGAAAGAGACGCAATCGTACCAAGACTGTAGTTCAGCACACAGAATCTGTCGATGAGAATCAAGATGCAGTGGATCAGAATGTGGACATGTTTGGCCTTGGGAAGTTGTATGGCGACCTCCCTTATGAAACTGATGATGAATCCGAGTCGGAATTCGAGGATGCTCCGGTTGTGGAAATGGAGCCTCCTGTGTTGGCAGAGCCAGGATTCCTTGATCTTTGCAAAAGAATGGAAGAGCTTTTGGACGAGATTGAGTATGTACGCTTAAACTTGCATGTTATCCATACTAATGGCCCCAGAAAATCGCAGCAGGAAGATGCTGACGAAGCCGATAACGAATCGATTGATGGCCTAGAACCCGAGAAATCTCAAGACGAATCCCCCTCGAGGCTTGAATGGCTACGGCAGAAGGAGGTGGAAAAGGCAGAAAACAAATATCTTGACCGAATCATGTCTTTGCCAGGCTTGGAAGAAGCCAAGGCCTTCTTTTTACACGCAAAGGCCAAAGTGAAGGCCTCTCAAAGAAGAGAGACTTCCTTTAGAAAGGAAAACTTTGATGCTGTCTTTATGGGTAGCGAAGGAACAGGCAAGACGATGCTAGCCCGTCTCTATGCCAAATTCCTCCAATCTCTTGGTGTTGTCAAGAAAAATGGAGTCTTTGCTGGGATCAACAGGTTCTCAGCCTATAACATGTCAAAGACATCGACTCTTAGCACCATTCACAGCACCTGCAATGCCTGTGGTGGTTGTGTAAGCCGTTCTTCCCAGTCCGAGTTTTAATCGCTAATGCATCTAGATCGCCATTATCGACCATGCTCATCTTATGAATAGCGACGAGTGTAACCTCTGGAGCTTTTATGTTCGCTCACAAGACCTGCCTGGCAAGGTGGTCATCATCCTGGCTGGTAATGGCGAATGGGGCCTGTCCGATCAACTTGGATACAGCGCCGAAGTTGCAAACCACTTCCCTGTTCTGAAGCTGCCCAACTATACCGCACAAGAGCTGAAGTTGGTATTCCATGGTATGATGCGGAAGTGGTTCAAGAATAAGATGGAAGTTGAGGGCGGCTATGATGGCCTTTATGTCAATATTTTAATCCGCCGAATTGTCCAGGGCGCGAATGACAAGACTTTTGGCAACATTTGGCCTGTCAGAAAGGCTTTCCTCGAAGCCTGCAGACGACAAGTTGGACGTTTCGTCCAGGCTCGCAAGGATGGGAATTATTTGGAAGATTTCAAGATGACCAAAGAAGACCTCCTTGGCAACAAGCCCTCACTCGGCCCTGACAAGAGCCCTGCCTGGAGAGAGCTTCAGAACCTTGTTGGATTAGGCGACGTCAAGGAAGCAATTCTTTCTGTGGTGAACCAAGTGAACCAGAATTACATCCGGGAGATGCGTGGAGATGATCCCCTACACGTCTCACCAAATCGCGTTTTCTTGGGAGCTCCTGGTACCGGCAAGACCACTGTTGCAAAGCTTTATGGCAGAATTCTGGCAGACTTTGGCCTTTTGTCAAAAGGCGATGTCATTATAAAGAGCCCAGCAGACTTGCTGGATCGTTATATTGGTGGTTCTGAAAATAACACCCAGGAAGCACTGCGAGAAGCAAAGGGCAGCATTTTGATTATCGACGACGCTCACATGCTTGATCCAGGTACCAACGGTAGCAGTGGCAGCTCAAAAAATGGCGATTTTAGGGGCGCCATCATTGATACTATTGTCGCCGAGGTCACTGGTGCTGCTGGAGAGGATCGGTGTGTCATTCTCTGCGGGTACCCTGAGCAGATGAAGGAGATGTATGCCAATGCCAACCCCGGTCTGGCGCGGAGGTTTCCTCTGGATACGGCGTTCACGTTTGAGAACTTTAGTGAAGAAACTTTGGGCAAGGTTCTCGACCTCAAGATGGCAAACCAGAAACTGGTGGCCACCGATAAGGCTCGAGAGGTTGCCATGGAGGTCTTGAAACGAGCCTCTGTCCGGCCAAACTTTGGCAATGGGGGCGAGGTAGACAATCTGTTGTCCAAGGCTATACTGGCTCGTCTCCGCCGTGTTGCGAAAGAGACGACATCTGAAGACGAGGATCTCGATGTTCTTCCTCTGGAGCCGCAGGATTTTGATGCCGACTATGACCGCTTATCGCAGGCCGTGGCGAATACGCGAGCCCTATTCGAGGAATTCGTTGGCTTCGAAGAAATCATCTCCAAGTTCGAGTCGTACCAATACATGGTACAAGGCATGCGACTGCGCAACGTCGACCCAAGACCCTATGTGCCCTTTACGTACGTCTTCAAGGGGCCGCCTGGAACCGGCAAGACATCGACCGCACGGAAGCTCGGCCAGATATTTTACGACATGGGCTTGCTCTCCGCTCCTGATGTTATAGACGTGTCGGCATCACAACTTATCGGCGAATATTGTGGCCAGACTGGTCCCAAGACACGTCGCCTACTCGAGTCCGCTCTTGGTAAAGTGCTTTTCGTCGATGAAGCATATCGCTTGGCCGGTAGCCGTGGTTCGTTTGCTGAAGAGGCAGTCAGCGAGCTTGTGGATGCTGTGACAAAACCACAATTTGCCCGCAAGCTTATCGTTGTCCTGGCTGGCTACGAGGAAGACATGGATCGTCTTTTGCGTAGCAACCAAGGAATCAAGAGTCGATTCGCAACCGAATTCACTTTCCGCCCCCTTCGAATTGAGCAGAGTATTGAGCAGCTACGGCAAGTTGTCGGAAAGGTGGGTATCACCATCCAGCCCACGCCTGAAATGGAGACCAATACGCGCACATCTCTATTCTCTCTCTTACAGCGTCTGAGCAACGACAAAGGTTGGGCTAGCGGCCGCAGTATAGAAACGCTTGGTGAGCGGCTGATCGGACACATTTTCAAGGAGTGCGCCATCAAAGGCTACACGGGCAAAGATCTCATCGTTTCAGGTCGTGAACTCGTAACCATTTTGGGGCAAGCATCTGGCGTCCCTTATGTTGGCATCAAGATGCGAGGCGGGCAGATTCCTATGGGTGCCAAGGTGATGACTCTCAAAGATCTAGAGACGTCGGAGTAAATCTGAGCAAGCGAAGTTGAGCATTTGTGTTGAATCTAGGTAGTCAGTCCTGGACAAGATGGCGTATCTAAGGGTTGAACATTGTGAGCATTGAGACATGAGGTTGAGATGGAGTTTTGGGGGTTTATTGCTCTTGTCTCAGTCTAAATCACATTAGCAAGGAGCGAGTTTGATGAGTAATGACAATAGCTTTATTCAAGTGTTGGGTATCTCTGTCCAAATGTAATGTCTAGTAAGCTCGATTGTTTACTGATACCAAATCGAGAACATTATTATACACCTCAAAAAATCCACCAAGATGTTTTGCTCTTGCTTTTCTTTTTTCTGGCCCGATGCTGTGTATACACGAGCTTACTCGTTCGTCATGCTTTGCCTCAGCCGACTTTGTCTGGTATGGCCTGGAGCGATGGATGTGACCCTACTAGGGCTGCCATTTTTGTCCGACCTTGGCGATTTCGATGCACGAGTCTCGACGGCCATGGCACGGCGTTTGGAACCGCTTTTGGGAGGGGTTGATCCGGGTGTAGATGGTGTCCGACTGGGACGGTATCGACTCTGTGAGTTTTGTTCACGTGAAATCTCCGAGACGACTGACGTTGTCTCGGATTCAATATGAACGCAAGGAGAAACTTCAACTCCCATCCGTACTGGCGCATCGGAGGACGTGGTGGATGTAGCAACCCCCTGAACCTGACGCTCATCCGCAAGGCTCTGTGCCCACGCCTCGCGAAATACGGCACCTAAGCTGACGGCCACTTCGCGAGCGACGCTGTTGCCCACAATCCTGTACTGGTCCAGTGGAAGTCCAAGCAAGACCTCGTGATCGCGGAATCCCTGGGCCCGTCGCGCTTCCATGACGGTAAGAACGCGGTTCTCGCGCCAGTGTAATGTTCTGCCCTTTTTTGCATCGCTGGGGCTTTGACTGGTGACGATGGTCTCGATGAGACGGTCCGGACGCTGTCGGCCGTAGGCATTGGATGCTGGCCTGGTGCGGTTCAAGGAGCTGCCCGTGTTGTCGGGAGGAAAGGCGAGGCGTTCGGCGGGCGTGAGGACCCCGGAGCCGGCCTTCTTACGATCGAGTCCATACCATGCCTGAGCAAAGTTCATGCCCCACGGCTGAGTGGGAATGAGGGACATCTTGTTTCGCAGGTTAGTCGTGATGCCGATTGACACGCGGTGGTCGGGGTACGGGACGCATATGTCCGGTTTCGAGTCGTATACGCGTGGTAGGTCAGCTGTAGCAGCGCGGGCAGATACAAATCCGAATGGCGTAGCAATGGGCATGATGCGCTCAGCCATAGGCTCTCCGGTAGGTAGATTGCCAAGGCCGATAGGCTTGGTGTGCTCAGGATGAGCGTGTGTAGGGTGCGGACGACGAGGGAGCCGATGACGTGGGGCAGCAAAGGCAAGGAACACGCGAGAACGGCGCTGAGCTGAACCACAGAAACAGGCGTCAAGGAAGAAGAAGTGTGTTTGATAGCCAAGACCTACAACGGCGCAGATCAGCTGACTGAAGACGTCTTGATCACGGTTGACCTTTCGCTGGACGATGCCGGGAACGTTCTCAAGGAGGCCATATCGCGGACGGTAGAGGTCGATGAAGGATCCAAAAGCGGCGACAAGGGACTGATTCTTGCGCTGAGCTACAGTCGTCTTGTCGTTTGTCAATAGGGAAAAGCCTGGACAAGGACTGCCACCTGAGATGAAATCAACGTCCCCAACCGGAGGGACGTTGTCTGCGAACTTGCCCTCGATGGCCAGACGTTGCAAATCATCTATCGAACCGAGAAAAGGCGATGTGGCCCCAGGGCCTGAAGTGTTGGCCATGTATGTATGCATGGCCTTTTCATTGTAATCATTTGCCCAGTGCATCTCAATACCACCCCCGTCTTCGAGTCCACGCCCAAAGTTGCCGCCGCCACAGAATAGATCCAGACCACGGAGTCGTTGGATAGGTTCGGATGGATCATACCCCTGTTTTAATGATGTGGGAAATGCTTCAAGAGGCGCATACGACTTGGCACCAGCCTCGTCAAGGACCTCCTCGTGTGTGATGTAGAAGAAGCCGCCTACACCATCTCGGTCATAAGGCGCGGGTATTGTTTCTCCAGCTTTGAAGAAACGCACGTAGCATGACTCGAGTATACGTCGTTTCTTGACCTCGATGAGATTCTCGCTGTACACCAGCTCATTTGGTCGAGCTTTTGTCGCCTGGGAATCAACCTGGCTTCGTCTCAGGAGCTGTCGAAACCGGTATATCCCGCTGCCCGCCTCCTCGTAGAAGGCGACAAATTCGCATGGCTCAGATCGACCACTCGCCTTATCGAGCATGACCAGCCGAGTCTCACCAGGTCGATAATCCGGCAGTTGAGGTATCTTGCGTGTGTGGGAGCAACGTAGATGATTCCTGTCGAGGGTTATCCATTTGCGTTCAGTGCATATATACGTCTGACGGCAAAAGAACTCGGCCTTGGTTGCAGATGTTCCGCCAAACTCTACGTTGTGCACACCCGAGATTTCGTCTTGGCCAATCTTTGCGGTTTCACCACAAGAACAGTGATCTGAGAGGAACAGTTCATTGTTCCAGGGGTACTTCATCAAACCACAGAGGGTGTCGACAGGCCGATAGTACCAAATTACATCAAAGAAACGATGACCACGCTTACCAACATGTACGCGTTGCACAAGGGCAAGCCAGCGGTCAACATCGTGAAACCCGTGCGAGATGTCGCGCCGCCATTTTGTACCAGACGCTTCAGCATCTCGCTCTGTTGAAACGGTGTCACCAGGCTGGATATCTTGAATTTGCTGCTTCCTAGCTGTCGATATGTCTTTGGCATTCTGGTGGACTGGCGCAGGAAGTTCGAGATGGCGTTTCTGAATCAGTTCATTTTGAAGGGATTGCGTCTTTTTGCTCAATGGCATGGCCTCAAGGCGATCGCCAAAAGGTAGATGGCTAAAGCAGTCGTAGATGTACTGCGTGACAACAGTTGGTGGGCCGTCGTTTGCGTTCTTCGGTTCGGTTTGCAATTGAACAGTTTCCTTGAGGCTGTCTGCAGGGGACTCGGTTCGGTTCTTCGACGTTCCCTCTGTCCTTTGACGCCTGTTCCCATTCTCCTTCGGAGTCGATCCATATCGTCGAAACTCCCATATCTCGGCCCACAGAGTGTGCTTGTATGTCTTATCATATCCCAACACGCCAACGGCTTCTTTGTGCAAGAACGCCAGGTTTGCGACTATGGACGTTCGGAAGTCCTCACTTGGATGCTGCCCCCTCCAAGAGATAAATGCCGGCTCTTTTCTGTGTGTTTTGGCAAGCCAGTTACTGAATGCTAAACGGAAATGAAAAATCGTCACATCGTTGCTGCTTTCCCCCATCACCTTGAGATAGTCGACGAAATGCTTTGCCAGGTCAGCCACCCATAGGAATGGATTGAAGAAACGACGATATTCTTTGGCAGGCCGATTCAAGCGGTAGTATATCTCACGCTTGGAGTTCAAGGCTGACAGAACCCAGATCTTGTCATGGACTGTATGCTTGGATAGAGTGCCGTAATCACCGATAGGGAGCGCACCAATGCGCACGTGGCAGACAAACAAGGACTTGTTCCCAACACTCAACTTGCCGTCAAAGAAAAAGGTGGTGAACCCCGTCTTTGTATCGAGATGGTGAAGAGAGCACATCTCTTGCTCGTATCTGGAGTGGTCGGAGTAAATGGCAAAGTCGTCGAGCTGGAACTCGATGAAGTCATCAATGTCTTGACCTGTATGTTTCGCTGCTTCAAGGAGTTGATCAATAGCCTCTCGTTCATCGACAATCGGTACTCCAGGCTCGAACGGCTCGTAGCAGGATCTTGGGATCAAGAGAAGGTTCGCTGGGAGCTCAACTGTCACAGCGCTGCTTCGAGGTAGTTCTGGCGTCTTTGCCTCGACCACTGCTCGATCTTGCTGTTGGAGCAGCTCAGCTGAAGCATCTGCACCACCGACAGCCAGGCCAAGGTCTTGCTCTTGAATGTCTGGTTCAAGGAGTTTCAAAATTTCATCATCAATACCTTCGAAAAGCTCTTCAGGGCTTGGACAATAATTTGGGGAGCTGCGAGTAGGAGAGCTTGGTGAGAGATCAACCTGCTCCATAACACTCATTCGCTCTTCGTCCATCTCGCCAAATTTGGTCCATAGTTGAGGAGCATCATGGGCCATTGTCTGTGGCTCCTTCGGAGCAAAAGCATCCCCCAAGATATCGTCAAGTGCATCACTGTGACCCAAGGATGGGACCCAGTCAATGTTAGGACTGTCCAGCACTTCTGATGGAAGGCCAGGCCCATCTTCGTCTTCTAAATCGATATGCTGATTGTGATGTTAGCACACAGGTCACATAACAAGTACAAGACTTTCCTTACTGGCATATTGAAGATTGAAGCCCATGCTAATGCATATGAATAGCGGCTTTGGTCTGATAAAAGATGATGAAAGAGGGAAAATGGGTTTGGCGAAGAAAAAGTCGGAGGTGAGTGTTATGACCTCCCAAAACACGCTCTAGAAAGAGGTGTCCAAGCCAATTACCCCGTTTAAAAAAATCAAGAATTATTTCCGATACTCTTACGCATATATAGTACGCCTTAATCTTGTGAATTGTATCAAAAGACAGCAAAATAAGAGTCGGGGCGCAAGCAAAGATATACCGAATCCCTTTGTCGACACGCGCTCAGGAACAAATCGTGAGATGGGCGCAATTCAAGAATGCAAATAAATTTTGGAGCCGCCAAGAACAAAGCAGATCCAATTTAAGAATAAGTATCTGCAATCCTCAGAAGAAAAAGGTACTCGTTTGTAAAAAGGTGCTCGGATTGCGCGCTTCTTTGTTTGGTATTGTTGGAAGTGAATGAGTGACTGCCAATTTTGATTTGATATACGGATACTGAGCTCGTTTACCAGAAAGGATACGCTAAACTCAAATAGGGCCATCGTCGCCCCTGATCGGTTTAGCGGTCAAGGGTGCCAAAATAGGAAAAAGACGAGAAAGAAAAAACCAGCCGTGTCTCTTCTTAACGGGGGCTGTAAAGAGGATTGTCCTAGATATAGGAAGTATATCAATAGCTTATACCTTGACACAGAAAACTATACCTATTTGGAGAGGCAGATTTCCATGAAGCATTGCAGACTCAAAAATACATACTCTATTCACCTCGACTAACACGCTTCTATGAATCAACCAGACAAATGCATCGCCTATTGTCCTCTTGGTATATCCCTTGACCCAGAACGCCATACAATGCTCCTCACGTTGACATGTGCTAGACCAAATCCGCACTCATCGTCGTCGACGGAACCTGCTGTTGAAACCTGGTCCCCCCTTGGCCCCATTATTCCTAAGCTTTAATCGTTGAAAGTTTGCGTGAGCCAGCTCATTAACCTTTCGTGCTGCCTTCTTAATCGTGCCCTCCTTCTTAGCTGTAGGCTTCTTCTTGGCAACATCCTCAGAGTCAGATCCGGCATCACCACCAGCTTGTGTCTCATCATTCTCCACATCGCTTTGAGGATTATCTCCCATGTTTTCTGGTCTCTTGGTCCGAGTCGGCCGCATCTTTACCATTCTTGTTGTTCGCTTCTGGCCCTTCTTCTTGTACACCTTCATTGGATTGCCGTCACGACCAGCTCCGTCCTCCACTGGACTGTCGTACAAAGCCTCATCGTCAAAACCACCTAGTGGTAGTTGCCGTGTTTGAGTGTCCTCGACCAGCATATCGTCCTTTGGTTTGGATGGGAACAACGTCTTGGGCTTTGGTTCGCCCATTCCCTCATCTTCAGCATCGCGTAATGCGTCAAGATCATCGTCATATTGCTCCTCCTCAACCTTTCGAAGGCTTGCAACAATTTCACTCAGACCTCTTGTAAAGGGTTTACGGGGTAGTCGCAAGGGTGCTGGAGCATCGAAATCGTCGTTTTCGTCCAGAACCGAAAGAGTGCTGCGTTTCAAAAACGCCGGTGTGTCGAATTGAAGCTTTGAGACGGAAGAGGGCGTTACCGCGTCCACGTTTCCATCACGATTCTTTAATGGCGTCATGAAGTGGTTCAGCCTTTGTCGTTTGCTAGACGACATGGGCGTTCGGCCAAGTCTGTCGCTCGCCTCATTGTCCATCATGGCTGACCTCTTGCTAGGAGTTGCATCGACACTTCGTGTAGCTTCTGTCTTGGTTGCAGAGTCCTTTTTTGACGGTGTTCCCAGCTCCTTCTCCACCAACAAGTCGAAGAGTCCGAGAACGCGGCCATCTCTCTGTGGTGTCGGGCCAACTGAGGTAACAGATGCGGGACTGAATAGCTTCCGTGAGATGGCGGGGGTGTTCATGAGCTCCTCCTCGTGGTTCTGGATACGGTTCTTGGATGGTGTTTCGATGTGCTTGATGCGTTTGGTAGGGGTCTGTGCTGGTAGAGTATCGGGCTTTCGCTTTTTCGTTGCTGAGTGCTCTGTTGTAGGGGGCGGAATCTTGCCCGAGAGTATATCTCGAACCTTGTTGTATTGTTTATATTTTGAAGCTGTCATCATTAGCAAGGAAAATAATCGTCAAGTCAAAGTACTTACCAATCTCTTCGTTTGCTTTGATATCTCCTCGTCCAGGCTTCTTGCCCTGGTGCGTCTTGGCCCAATCTGTCTCCCATGCTTTCAAGTCAACTCGCAGCTGCAGCGATTGAGTTTCATAATCAGCTCTTGTTTGTTCGTCCATTGTTGCATACATGTAATCCAGACAGAAGATGACCAAATTGTTGGGTTAAGTTGAACAGATGAACCGTGAAAATGAGATGCTCATAGAATAAGGAAGAGGGGGGGATTAAGTGTCGCGATAAGAGACAAAACGCGTATGGATTTCAATGCGGGACGCGAACCACTCAACGCGAAAAGAGCAGGAACAGGTCTCACGTCATATCATTTACAGGGAAGGCGCGGGAACAACGGGCCCACCCGCTAACAGCCAACCTTGGAATGCTCCGGCCCCGGCCATGGTACGTACTTTCGGAGCTTGAGGCTCTCCCCACGTCCATTTCTAATCCATCCATCCATTTATTCCTCGCGCCGGGGCTTTTTGATACAGTTGTATACTTTTATTGCGCCCCTCAAACTAGAACCTCTATACAGCTTCAACCCCGCTATGGAAGCAGGCCGACCTACAGACGATCTGCAACGCCAAGTCCTCCAAAACACACTCCACGAAATCACAACTCGACAAGAAGACGCCACTGACTGCTGTGTCATTTGCCTCGAGAGCATCACCGAAGTCTGCGAAGCAATTCCTTGTGAGCACCGAAACTTTGACTATCTTTGCCTGCTCAGCTGGCTTGAACAGTCGCCGAAATGCCCTCTCTGCAAAGCTGTCATTTCTCAAGTTCGCCACGCCCTCGATGAACCTGTTGCCAAAACCTATACCGTCCCCAGGCCCGTACCGAAAGCCCAGAATCAACAGCCCGAGACAAGAAACTATGCACCTGCTTATATCCGTCGCCATCATCTTACTCCACGACGCCGTCCTTATCCCCGACGCTCACGCTACGAAACATCCACCTTGAATCCATCAGATGAGATAGCTCGTCGCAGGGATGTTTACAGTCACAATCGATACTCGAAACACGTTGGCTCGAATCGGCTCTCTCGTTATCGAGAGTTGACTCCTGCTGCTTTTTGTGCGGATACTGAGCTGGTGTCTCGCGCGCGCATGTGGATTCGACGAGAATTGCACGTCTTTTCGTTCCTGGCCCCCGATGCGAATGATACAGAGTCACAACCCGGAGATAGGCGGAGAGCAAACAATGCCGAGTTTCTTCTCGAGTACATTGTTGCTGTCTTGAAGTCTGTAGATATTATGGGCAGCGCTGGTCAAGCCGAGGACATGATTTCGGATTTCTTGGGAAGAGATAATACACGCCTCTTCTTGCACGAGCTAAGGGCTTGGCTTAGGAGTCCATATACCAAACTGTCGGACTGGGATAGGGCTGTGCAATACGATGTCTCGACGATCAGTCCTAGGAATGAGACTCGGGATGACAGCATGGGCGGGGCTTCTCAAGCCAAGGCTGAGCAAGGGCGTAATTGCGACTCTCATAGGAGACAAGGAGACTTTTATCGTCCTGGGGGCCGTTCACAAAGAGCGAGAGTAGTACATAGGCACGAACCGTATGGGAGGCAAGATCATAGACATTGATGAGGCATGGTAAGAGACGGGTTTGGATAATGATAGACCACGATACCCGGAGAACATTCTCCATTTGCATGAATAACGATATTGGATTACTAATTCCTGATTGTATCTGGGCCATCTACGCTGACGTTTTCCTTCATAGCGGGCGGAATTCCGCCCTCTTTTTCTTTTTTGAGGCTATACGAACTCCGTCTCAATACCCAGTAGTATTTAAGATAGTCAAAAGACAACCTATAACTAAAATTCAGACTGCTCGTTTTCATAAAGAAAACTATTCTCATTTGCCCTTATTGCGTTTCCCTTTTCCGTTGACTCCGTAACAATCTCAATCTCAACCCCATATCAGCTGATATACAACGACCACGACATCTCATCTCATCTCATCTCATCTCTAGCAGCATTCAAGATGCCTACAATCTCTATAACCGTCATCTCCGACCCCGTCTGCCCCTGGTGCTACATCGGCGCCCTTAGGCTCTCCCGCGCCATGAGACTCTACCACAAAACCGTCTCCTCCACCGACACGATCCTCACAAAGTGGCACGCCTATCAACTCGACCCCAACGCAACCGCGCAATCTCTCGCGTCCAAAATGGCATCCCGATGGGGCACCGACAAAGTCCCATCTGTAAAAGCTCGTCTAGCAGGTTTTGCAAAGAGAGAAGGCTTCGAGTTCAACTTTGACTCAACGATCGGTAACACGCGAGATGCACATCGGCTGGAGAAGCTGGCGAGGCAGTACGGGCTTGAGAGGGAGGTGGCGATGGAGATTATGAGAATGTATTTTGAGGATGGGGGTGATATCGCTAGTAAGGAGGATTTGGTTGATGCGGCGGAACGGGCGGGTGTTGGGAGGAGGAGGGCGAGGGAGTGGTTGGAGGGCGACTATGGGGGCGATGAGGTTGATGCCGAGGTTCAAGAGATGCAGAGGATGAATGTGACGGGCGTACCGAGGTATATCATCAACGACAAGTTTGTCGTAGATGGTGCGGACGATGTTGCCGAGTTTCTGCAACATCTTGTCATGGCGCGAGAGGAGGCTCTTACAGAGCCAGCAGACTTGTAGTCTGTCTTGTACTTGTGCATCAGAACAGAAAATGATAGTTTTTAGACTTGTTTATTGACCATCTTCATATCTCACAAGGGTATCATCTCACCACGCCTCCTCACATCCTCATCAACCCTCCCAAATCCTTCTCCATCTGTCTCAACCTCGCCTGCAGCTCCCTCTTCTTAACCTCCATCTCCTTCGCCTCCTCCTCCTCCCTTCTCAAATCATCCTCTGTCCATACATCCCCTTCCTCTTCCTCCTCTTCCTCCTCCTCCTCGTACCAGTCCCGATGGTCTAGACTCGCCAGCTGTTCTGCCTGATCTGCAACCCTAGCCTCATAGTACGCCGCCGTATTTTTGCCATGCGCATGCTTACTCCTCAATGCAGCGATGCGTTCCCTCGCACCAGGCAGTTCGTACACGCCGCAGAGCTTCTCCGCGCCGCGCAAAAGAACATTCACGTCCACGTCGCCCTTGCGGTCTGCCTCGCCGCGCCGTAACTCCTCGTGCATCTGACCACCCAGCACAGCTGCCACGGCAGTTTGGCGGCGGGGATGTGTGCCGGTACGCGCGGGTGGTCCTGTGGTGACTTCGCCTGATGCCACATTAAAAACAGTCTGCCGCCGGCTTGAAGACTTCTTCTTCTCAGGTTCGGTGGGCTTGAGGGTTGTTGATGGCGGTGGGGGCGGTGGCACGGAGAAGAGGGCGCGCTCGTGAGGTTCGGTGTCGCGGATGAGAGAGGTGATGTCATGGTCCGAGAGGAGGGCGTTGGTGAAGATTTTTGGTGGAGGAAATCTAAGAATCAAGTTAGTGACAAGGTAACAGCTGAAGAATAGTTACCTACGGGAGGGAGTCAATCCCTTGGCATGAGTAGCCGATTTGCTCGAGATGGGCAGAGATGAGCGACATGATGGATGGTCGTTATCAGCTGGCCAACGCTGATTTCGCCAATCAGTGATTCGGTTCAATTATGAAGAAAGAACACCGGTCTGATCATGTGCTGAACTGCGCTGAGCTTAGAAGGAATACCTTGAGGCTGAATTGTGATGCTAAAAGTAGCTTGTGGTGACGATAGCAGAGTTTCAAAACAATCAACGCGTTATCGATAACACCCCCCACCTTTGACACTTAGACTTATACGTACAGTACATACGCTTAGGTGGAATCCATCAGAATGGAACACCTTGACCTATTCCGTGAATCACGAATTCTTGATTATGCCTTTAGACATGAGAGAAGAACTTGACTTGACTTGATGTAATAATTAATGGCGTGCTAACCAAGTTATGGCGCCCTCATCGATCCTGGGACGAATTAGACAACGCAGCTACTCATATCCAACAAACGATATAATGAAATCCAACAACGCAATGGCTTCGCTCTCGGCTAAAATAGGCATTCACTAGCGCGGTTTAACCAAAATTCACATGTTTAGGCCATTCATTCATTTATCGTGGTATATGATATATGATAGGATAAGAAAACAGAAACATCTATCCCAGTCTATCATTGCTTTGATAACAAGATATAATGCCAAAGCGGCGCTTTCGAGCTGCCTACCAGACTTGTACCCATATTTTCTCCGCATACATGATCATATTCATCGTTGTTCTTGCGCTCAAACATCCACCTCATGCCTTCAACTAACAAACTGACATATAGTAACAGTCTAAACGGTATCCCAATGCAATGAAATCCAGACAGTCCCATATTCGACCTGTAATCTTGGGTCTCGATGCTAATTCTATGCAAAATGTTCAACGTGGTTCTCTCACCAAATAGTTTCTTCATCCCCAAGTACACCCTGGTGCATGAACGAGCCATATGTGTTGGCTAAGGCGGGCGCAATCAATGGTCGTCGGTGAGTACCCTGGCAGGCCCAGGGGTACAGGCGGTGTCGCGCGCAGGTTGTAAAAAGGTGAGTCGTTATCGTCGTCAGCAGAGGGACCCCTGGTCGCCTCCTTTTCTCGTAATGTCATTAATTGCCATGCCTGTGGCCGGGTAGTGTAACGGCTGTCGTAGCTGATATGTTGTTGGCAAGACTTCGTCCCAACTCTAGCTTGACGAGTCCATCTCCATAATCTCAATGGCCCAATACGGAAGTTCTCTGGCAAGATGCTGGTGTGCGACGAGTTCGTCTTCACTCGAGTCAGGTTCCTCGAGTTCCTCGATCCGCGCGGGGGGCGGGTCATGGAATAATAGGCTGGTGCGGTGCATCTTCCTCCGCATCCGACGTGCGCTAGAACCGACTTCGTTGGCGTCTAGTCCCTCGCCGTCATCCTCTGAATCGCTGAGTTCGCTGTGGGTTCGTTTGCCAAAGCTGCTACCCATGCTCATTCTACGGAACTTTCTGAGCTGCTCACGGCGCTTGAGGAATTGTGCCTCCCCCTCGTCGAGTTCGTATTCATTCTGTTCATTGTCGGATGTCTCATTGCTGCAGGTGAGATTTCGGAAATCCTTGACCATGATTTTGTGCGCTTTTCTGTTCGGTGATCTTGACCGACTGCGATTGGATTCAATCTCGGTGGGCTGCAGCACATCGAGTCCATCGCAGTCGCTGTCCATGGGGTCAACATCTTCGACGGTAAAATTGCAAACAACTGTTGCCGTAGATGTGACGGTTATGTGTGAGGTCTCAGCCTCTTCAGTAGCGCCGGATTTGTCGGAGTCTGAGCCTGAGTCAGATTCAGAAGTGTCTGAATCACTGGAACTATCGGTGCCGTCGGAAAGCTCAACGTCAGAATCGCCCATTCCTGAAGAAACAGGCGGCCCGGTAGCGTTCCCCATGCTACGGACACTGGGACTCCCCGATTCATCGTCATCTTCGCTGCTGCTATCCTCGTCACTGCTGTCTTCAGGGAAGGACGAAGACGAGCGAGGGCTCAGCTGCTCGGGTCCCAAGGAAGGCTGATAGCTGAATTGATGGCCATCGCCAACGGGCTTGATGTTGGGGTCTGTCTCGAGCGACTGAAAGTGGTGGTCATGAAAGTCGGGTTGACGCCGGGGTTTTAGACTGCTCTTGCGGGAGAAGGGCGGTGATGTCGTGGGGGTCTCAGGTGGTGAGTTTGGGTCGGCGGTGAGAGGTTGGTTCTGAGCCTGCATTTGAACTTGAGCTTGAGCCTGAACGACGTTGAGATTTGACGTCGCGGGCCGCCGCCGGATGCTTTTTTTGGGCTGCGGCATGGCTAAGGTAGTGTATGTAGACCTTGAGTCGAGGTCTGATAGAAACGTATATATCTTGTGGGATAAAGAAGATCCCTGTCAAGTCAAAGTATCAATCTCTGACAGACAAGACAGAAAGACAACAACCACCAGGTGAGTCGTCTAATTAGTCTTTGGTCTTGGCCTTGGGGAAGACCAACAACAATGGTAGGTAGATATCTTATCGATCAACGACGTTTGGTTGGCGTTGATGTGGGGTCAAGAGGCGGATGGAGGCGAGCCGATCCGGAAGTAAAAAAAGAATAAGGTGAGGGAGGTACTTGGACGAAGCCGGTAAAGTTGGGTTAAGGACGAGGTACCGGGCGTGAGACGGGAAGAGCAATGCCTTCTTGGAGCAGAGGAAAAGAGGATAAGAAGGGAGACAAAAAAACGGCAGAGAAAAAACTGCAACCGTTTCTGTTGGCTACTGCAAGGCAAATGCTGGCTCAGGCTCAGGTAGGTGTGCAATGCTAGGTTGCTAGGGATCCAATACTACGCGGGTCTGCCAACAGAGCATCGCAGGATGCAATGCACCCAAGTGGCCAAAGGTTGGGAGTGAGAGGGGAACGTAGATGGAGTCGATTGGGCCCCGGTTCAGTTCAGTAAAGTCCAGTCCAGTCCAGTCCAGTCCAGGTCAGGTCAGGTCAGGTTGGGTTGTCAGGGCTGAAACGGTGGGGGAGGGTTTTCCCTTGACGTTAGGCCCTTGTTACGCAGGGCACCAGCGTTGGCTGAGCTTGAACACGACAAGACAACTGATAGGGGGGGGGACGAAACAAAATGGAAGGGTCAGGGAAACAAAAAAGAAGAAGCGGAGGTGATGACGGACGTGGGACAGGCCAAGCCCAAGGCTTATCGCGGGAGCCGTCAGATCCTCGCTCGGTTCAACTTTGGGCTTCAAACCAGTCGACGAGGAAACGACAACACCTCGAATCGATCAACTGGCAACAGATGGCACCAACGGCAGTTATACGGATAGCAATGGTAGTCGTAGCGATAACAATTCGATGAAGTTGTCGCAAGGTAACAAGAACGATAGCGATAGTCAGGGAGTCAAGACCCAGAGGAGAAACCTCCAACACGGAGAGGATGATATACGACTGGTGTTTGGGGTCATGATAGTCTTTTCGTACTAGTCGAAGAGATGTCGTAGGAGATGGACCTGGTAGAAGAAACTCGGAGGGAGATCTTCTTTCGGTCCGCTTGTCGTCGATTCCAATGCCCTACTGCGACGACCCAAGCTGTGTGGGCAGCCAAAGTAAACTTGGAAGGGTCTCGTCGTCGAGATATATAATATCGATGGTCAATTCCGTATCCTTTTGTCGTCCACTTGGAAAAGGATCAAGTGAAGATGACAAAAAGAAAAAAGAGAAGAAGAAGAGGAGGAGGAGGGGAAAAAAGATTTGTGAAAGAGGAGGGGAAAAGAGAGAGAGAAAAAGTAAAGAGCAAGTGCGATGCAAGTGAGATGGCGAGCACCGGAGGGACGGAGGGGAAACGGTTTTGATAGGCTCCGCTGCCTTGATTGATTGATTGATTGATTGATTGACTGGCTGGATTGACTGATCGATTGATTGAGTGAATACGCAAAAGAGAGAAATCGATATGTAGACAATAGTTATGTGGACGGTACCAGTCTGGTACGGGATGGTACAGCGATGATCAGTCTGAGGAAGTAGACGATGATGCGATTGATCAAATGACGTCCTGATAGTGCCTATGGCAGAATAACCACTCGATCAATGAGGCGAACAGATACCGAGCAATACGCCGGGGACAGAAGCTTATGGCGGTACCCAGGTAGTAGATAAGGTTATACCTGCTGACCCTTAGTCCTTGGAAAATCAACTGTAGCTGCAAGGAATGCCCTTGTTACTGAACGGAAATATGGTGATCTCTGGTTCTGTTCTGTCTAAGAGCGTCTTATTTTATTTTTTTTCTGTGCGGAGTGGGAGAGTGGATTGTAGCGCCGGGGCCGGGGCCGGACTCGACTCGGGTCGGGGG